>PIJE02000768.1:148819-169508 GCA_002895965.2 Coryphaenoides rupestris
GTCACAAATACAGACGCGGCGCTACGAGGGAATGTGAGTCTCTATGAGGCCCCGGCGTTTCCGCTCAGATGGTTTGAAATGGTCCTCCTCCCGATGACTGACAGTCAGCATGTCGGTAGAATGAGATCAGCATGTCTGGCTGGGGATTTAGTACCAATGTTCACTGACCCCGTGCAGAAACGACATGTCCTTCAATGTCAGGTCGGGGCGGGGGTTCTTAGCAACAAGGCACAATTGCCTCAGACAAATGGCATGTGCTTTTAAATGGTGTGGTGTCATTGTGCGTTAGGGGTGTGTGTGTGTTTGTGTGCGTGTGTTCATGCACGTGTGTGTGTGTGTGTGTGTGTGTGCGTGCGTGTGTGTTAGTGAGAGTCCTCCACATGTTTCCGCTAACTCGGTTCCCTGGGGAGACAACACACAACACTTAAAGAGTTCATGAAGTTAAAATGCCTCGATGTCTCCCGAGGGGTTGGGCGGCTTCAATGGGGCCTATTGACGCTGAGGGCCGGTGATAAAACGGCGGGATTAGTGACGCCCGGTATAGCACAACACAGGGACTGCCAAAAACATCTATTTACGTGTGTTTTGAAGCACTTATATAAGGACCCCCAAGTCTCCCCCCACCCCACCCCACCCCACCCCAGCCCAGAGTAATGCCCTTCGACTGAGAACAACACAATGAAGATTAATTTGGGAATCTTTACGAAGCAATGCTGTTAAGATTTCAAAAGCTTGCAGTTATAAAGTCATTGTAAAGTGTTGTTATAAAGTATGACAGTGACCTGGATGGTGGAGCATGGACACATGTTATGTACATACAGTGTATACACACATGCACACACACACACACACACACACACACACACACACACACACAGACTGTTGTGTGTGAATTGTATGTTGTGAGCTATCATATGCCTGGCGGTATGTAATCTGAAAAGAGGGGCTAATCCCTGAGTAAACAAAGTTGGTTTAACAGTTCTAACAACATTTGTCCTTACGTCATTCATATATACATATATACATATATATATATAATATATATATATATAACTTCTGCGTGGACTCCAGGCAGCGTTTAGACTTTATCGGCTTATAGTAGCAGCAGCAGCAGCAGCAGCACACAAACGCTTTGTCCAAAGTACATGGAGGCTCATTAAGGAGCAGGGTAATTGCTCGGGTCCTGTGAGGTATGCTGAGTTATTACCAGAGCTCCTAAGCCTGTTTGCTCCCCAACGACGCAAGCTGTGTGGGGTGGGTGGGGGTGTGTGTGTGTGGTGTGGAGGGGGGCGGGGCGTGGTTCATCACAGCACCATGACTCGCTGGAAGCTGATTGGCTCTGACAATCAAGCTGCGAGTGATAATAGAACGGAAGGGGAAATGAAGGGTTATTATTGTGCTTTTGCTTCTTCTCTTTTCCTCGTCCCGTCCGTGAGATTGTACCGCGGCGCACTCGACTGCTCCGGAGTTCAACCGGGCCTAGAAACTCCCCTTCGAAACATGAAAAGACCCCCGCCCTCCTCCTCCTCTTCGTCCTCCTCCTCCTCCTCCTCCTCCTCTAAGCCCCACTCTCTGCCATTCTCTCACCCGCCCGGCCCCCCCCATCTCCCCTTTTGCTCCCTTTCTTTCCTTACTTCCTCCCACTCAGTGACAGCTCCTAGGGGGCTATTCTCTCTCTCTCTCTCTCTCTCTCTCTCTCTCTCTCTCTCTCTCTCTCCTCGTCTCACTCTCTCTGCCCCCCCTCCCCTCTCTCTCTCTCCTCTCTCTTCTGCCCTCTCTCTTTCGCACTCTCTCTGCCCCCCCTTTCTCTCTCTCCCTCTCTCCCTCCTCTCTCTCTCCCTCCTCTCTCCCCCCCTCTCTCTCTCCCCCCTCCCCCCCCCCCTCTCTCTCTCTCTCTCTCTCTCTCTCTCTCTCTCAGAGGACTTTATCTGAACTGAACTGAAATTAACAACAGCACTTTCCAAGCAGTACTCCACTGCTAACAGTGAGCTGAACTCTGTTCGTCTCCACTGACATTCGGCTCCACCGCCCTCGCCAACCCCCCCCCCCCCTAACGTCCACTGGGACGCGATCGGACCCCTTTTGTCTCTCTTCAGGGGCTGCCCTTTGTCCACGCCCGCTCTGTGTGTGTGTGTGTGTGTGTGTGTGTGTGTGTGCTGGCCCCGCTGTGTGCTGCGAATGTGTGTGTGTGTGTGTGTGTGGTGTGCGGAGTGTACACATGGGACTCTGAGGAATTGGAGTTGATAGGAGTTCCAATCCCCAGCTGGTAGCAGCTAGTGACTAGCGGCTAGCGGGCTAGTGGTGACGGTTCAGTGCAGGACACTCTCGATGGATTTTCTCGGATATTTCATCATCATCATCATCATCTCTCCTCCTCACTGTCACCGTAGTTCTGTGTCTGTGGTCCATCTGCAGACTGTGTGTGTGTGTGTGTGTGTGTGTGTGTGTGTGTGTGTGTGTGTGTGTGGCTGGTGGCCCCCTTCCACACACACCCCCCCCCACGACTGGGTTAAGCGGAGGGGAGCTTCTTGTCTGCAGGGACTTTGTATCTGGTGGACTTTGTGTGTCGGTGTGTCCCCCTGGACGGGTGATGGGGGGTGGGTGGGAGGACAGGGGGGTCATGAGGGGGTATGCTGCTGCCCTGAGGGGACGGAGGGACGGAGGGACGGTGAGGTAGACCAGACAGACAGACAGAGAGAGAGACAGGCAGACAGAGAGACAGAGTTGCTGGCTTGTTTACACGAGGCGTCCCCCACCCATGGATGTCATCCTCAGTCTGATAACTGCGGATCCTCCCTGCACACCTCCGCCTTCTTCTGCTACTCCACCTCCTACACCCACTACTGTGAGTCTCCAACCTGTCCTTTCTACTCTCTGTACTCTCTGTACTCTGTGTACTCTGTGTACTCTGTGTGTGTGTGTGTGTGTGTGTGTGTGTGTGTGTGTGTGTGTGTGTGTGTGTATTTGTGTGTGTGTGTGTGTGTGTGTGTGTGTGTGTGTGTGTGTGTGTGTGTGTGCGCGTGGCGTGTGTGCAAGGTAACAACCAACACGTCAGGAGCAGTTAGGGTTAGGTGGTGTCTTGCTCAGGGACACTTAGCTAGGAGGCGGAGCCCGGGGATAGAATCAGCAACCTTCCAGTTGCCAGACAACCGCTCTTACCTCCTGAGCTACTGCCGCCCGGTTAAGGTTGAAATAAAATACAATAAAACGAAGATGCATAATAGAACGCGGTACGGTATATTCATACGTAGATCCCATTGGGACACAACACACACAAGTACCGCGTCTGGTACCACACAGGCGGTGTTATGAAGTCACCGACCACAGTGAGTGGGTTCGATGGATTGATTGCGGTTGGTTGTAAAGTCTGCTCCGCGCACGGCCCGGTGAGGGGGGGGGGGGGGGGGGTTTTGTGTAAACGGCAGAGCGGGCTGACGCTGCCCCCTGGTGTTTAAGTGGGGTCGGGTTTGGGTGTTGTTCTCACAGGGATTTAAAGGCTCTGGATTGGCTAAGTCATGGAGGGTTAAGTTTGACTGGCTGGTGTGTGTTTCTGTCTGTTAGTTGTAGACACTGTAACCTTTTGTGTGTGTTCGTGAGTGTGTGTGTAAATGAGTGTGTGTCTTGTGTGTGAGAGAGAGAAGAGAGTGAGTGTAAGTGTGTGTCTGTGTGTGGTGAGTGTGTGGTGTCCTGTGTTTGGTGTGCTGTGAAGAGTGTGTGGTGTGTCTGTGTGAATGTGTGGTGTGTGTGTGTGCTGTGTGACGTGAGTGTTGCGTGGCCGCGCGTGTGTAAGGAGCGATTTACGTCGTGTTTTTAAATGTTATTGTATGAGCGGGCATGAGTGTGTGTGTGTGAGTGTGTCCGGCCGGAGTGTCTGTGAAGAGTGTTATGCTGTGTCTGTGAGAGTGTGTGTGTGAGTGTGTGCGTCGATCGTGGGCGGCGATGATGTGGTGTAAGGAAAGACTCTAGTGTGTTTTTAATGGTTATTAGTACCGGTCGGGGCCGTGAGTGTGTGTGTGTGCTCACTCATGTGTATTTGTGTAAGTCTCTCTAAGTGTCTCTGGGCTCCCAGTGCTCCACGCGCTTATGTAATATCCCAAGGCTACTGAATAACTTCATTGTTGCCGGGCGGAATCTCATTAATGGGGTGAAAAAAGTGGCTTTCCATTTTCTTTTTTCCCGCCTGTGTCAAGATCCGCACGAGAGAATTTGGCACGGTCAGGTGGAACTGAAACCCGAACGAAGGAAATAAAATATAAACACTATAAAAGGGGAGTTGAAAGTGTGGTGTTGCAAGGGAGATTGATATCGACAAGCATAAAGCACGATAACATTGAGATACAAAAAAATGAAAGTATTTCCTTGACTTTTCCCTCTTTTCCCCCTCCTGGGAGGTACTCTGCTTCTTTCAAAGGATATAGATTGTTTGAGAGGTTTTCGGGATTGTACCAGAAAACTTCACTCACTCTTCATACGACATAAATATTTATGAATGGGAAAAGAATCAGGGCTTTATATTTTTTCTTCCCACGCTCTCTTCTAAACTCTGACACTTTATTTTTTATTCTGGCTATCCTCTCCGTCTGGTCAATAATCGAATAAGGACACGGGTTGAAGTCACGTGTGCTGATGTTCCAGTCGTAGGAAGCAAAGAAGGAGGAGGTGGAGGAGGAGAAGGAGGCGACCTATAGCGTATATATATATGTATGTTTGCTTTACCTGTTTACCTGAGTCAGCACTGCCAGCATGTCACCGTAACCGCACCACGGCACACCGCGGCGGGCCACCCAGCCAGGTTTCGGTCGCGCTCTTTGACGGACCCCACGCGGATGACGTCGTCTGGCCAAGGTCGCAAGATCTCTGCGCCGGGCGAGCTAATCAGCTGGGGTTTGAAGTCCAGCCGGCCGGCGATGACGGGCCTCCCCAGTGGTGGTGGAGTGTAGTGTCGTGCCGAGGAGAGACAGAGGCCATAAGAGTGGAGAGAGAGATAGAGAGGACAGCTGAGAGCCACGTACTCCTCTAGACGAGTCATTTACGGGAATGGTTCTTCGCCGCCGTGGGCTCGGACTGTTAAGGACAACAACAACAACAACGATGTCCTCTCGTCCCGTGCTCTCGGAAACGGTGACCTGTAGCTAAACCCGGGGCACAAACCCGCCGCTGAATCACCTCTTCATCTTTTCAGCACTTCGTAGAAGGCCGTAATGCGACACTGACTGAGGGTGTGTGTGTGCGTGTGTGTTTGTGGGGGTGGGCGGGTGGAGTGGGTTCCCGGAATGAGATGGGGTGTCACAGTATCCCCTGTGGATGTATGTCGCCGACACCTGGCCACGCCAAGCGGGGGAAACTCGAGCCGGAGGTACAGGAAGCTCAGGGGCCCTCGGCCGCGATGAGGGGAGCGCTCACCGACAAGGTAAATAGAACGAAATGGGTTTGATCCTGATTGTTAGTGATGGAGGCGTTGCACACACAAATAACCTTAATCGAAGAGAGAGAGAGAGAGAGAGATGGAGAGAGATGGAGAGGGAGAGAGATGGAGAGAAAATGATAGATATCGAGAGCGATAGAGAGTGAGGGAGAGAGAGAGCGAGAGCAAGAGAAAGATAGAGAGTGAGGGAGAGAGAGAGAGTGAACACAAGAGAGAGAGAGAGAGAGAGAGAGAGAGAGAGAGAGAGAGTGAGCACAAGGGAGAGAGAGAGAGAGAGACAGAGAGCAGGAGAGAGAGAGAGAGCGCATTTAAGATAAAAGATAAAGGACGTTTTTATGATGTGCTTCATAAAAACCTGATAATATAAATGGCTATAGGGTTGTTGTTGTTGTTTTCCCCGGTCACTGGGTTTCGAGAGTCGAGTTGTGATGTCTCTAGTGTTCCAGACCCACATGTTTATATCCAACAGATCAGATCAGGGCTATGGCTGTCACGGTCGCGCTTTACAATAATAGCCATAGCCGCGTTCAAAATAACACTTGACCTGAAATCATAAGAACGGGTTAATTCTCTCTCTCTTGAAGCTGACCTGCATAATGCTGAACGGATGCACGGTCGCCGTCAAAAACTCACGTATGCAAATTGCGGTTGCTTTTGCTGCTTGTTCATAATGTCAATCACTTTAATGAACTGGTCGTTGAGATAATAAATGCCAGGCTATCTATCTATTGTATCGCATGGCACACTTGCCAATGGAAAGTTGACTGTCAAAGTAGCGCTATCGTGTAATAAATGATGACGTCATAATTTCAGAATTAAACAGGTGATACAGGAAACTGGCAGGACAGGTTTCTGAAGAACAATCAAATGTCACCGTGTTACATAAGCTACCCTTTGTGAGATCCTCTGTTCTACTCCCCCCCCCCCCATCTCTTCACTCATATTTTGGTATGATTCTATTGATATTAATAAATTGCATTGTTGTTGCATTTGCTTATTGCATATAGTGCATTGCATTTGCCATGCACTATATGCAATAAGCAAGTATTTCGAGGATTTAGATGTAGGCTAGGGTTAGATTGTACTTATACTATGTAGCCTACTTATACTACTGTACTTACTATATAATTACACCTAATTAGTGTTATGTCACTTTGTATTTGTGTGTGGGTTTGTCGGTGTGTGTGTGTGTGTGTGTGTGTGTGTGTGTGTGTGTGTGTGTGTGTTTGTGTGTGTGCACATGGGTGCGGGTGAGTGTGCATCTCTAGGTGTGTGTGTGTGTGTGTGTTGTGTGTGTGTGTTGTGGTGTGGTGTGTGTGTGTGTGTGTGTGTGTGTGTGTGTGTGTGTGTGCTTGTGTGTTTGTAAAATGCGGGAGAGCACACAGCACACAATATGGAGCCATACGATACGACTTGTGTCTTCACGACGTGAACTGTGCCTCACGTACGGCCGCACCTGCTGTAACCTCGCACACAGAGAGAGAGAGAGAGAGAGAGAGAGAGAGAGAAGAGAGAGAGAGAGTAGCGTGGTGCACAGATGCCTGTTTGTTTGAGCTGTTTGTCAAGTGGTCTGTTTGCGAAGGCTTTGCGAGGCTTCTCCCCGAGCCTCCTGCTGGTTGGGGGGGGTGGGGGGGGGGGGGTCTATGTCTGCCGGGCTGCTCCCCGGCTCCAACAACCTGCTCTTTACTGGCTCACAGACAGTAGCAGAACCAAGCACAGGCCCGATCCCAGCCGGCAGACACCAGCTGAGACCAGACCAGAGAACTGTCTGTCTTCGCGCGTGTGTTGTGTGTGTTGTGTGTACTTTGTGTGTGGTGTGTTGTGTGTGCTTGTGCAGTTGTTGTATCTGTGTGTAATCTGTGTGTGTGTGTGTGTGTGTGTGTGTGTGTGTGTTGTGTGTGTGTGTGTTGTGTGTGTGTTGTGTGTGTGTGTGTTGTGTGTATGTGTATTATATGTGTCACTATTCCAGTACGACCAGAACCCTCTTTCCCTACACACACAAAACACACACAAACACACACAACACACACACCACACACACACACAACAACACAATCACACAGAATGATTCTTCTTCCTTTCTCCCTTCCCAGTTAATGGCTTCAGCACATCGGCGGCGCGTTTAGCCCGCTGTAAATCACATCACTCTGACGAATTGAGCCGTCCTCCGCTCTCACAGCTCCACCAGCTGCACCAGACTGGTCACGTTCACCCAGACACAGTCGACTTCCACCGCCCGCCGCCCGCCTGCTGCTGCCGGGAGAGAGAGTCCCTGATAACCACGCCTGGACGGCAGCCATCTCTCTGGCTCTGGCTATGCCAACAACATGACATCATCATCACGGCCTCATATTTCACCGGAACCCGTTTGGGCGGTTAGATCATAATTAAGTGAATGGCGGCGAATACATTGTCGTGCACATGACTGAAACGTCACTTAAATACCACTCTCATGACACTCAACACACAACACACACACACACACAACACAACACACATGACCCAACCGGTTATATCATTGATTGTGTGCATAATGAGCACAATGTTGATGTTGTGCGGGTGTCGCTCAACAAGACACAAACACACCACACATGTGTTCATTACTGTAGAATTGAATTTATCTCTAGCAGCTCGCTTTCAATTGTATTTTAATCTGTTAAACCAGAACCAGTGGTATGCGGTTGTGCAGTGTGTGTGTGTCAGTGTGTGTGTGTGTGTGTGTGTGTTTGTGGTGTGTGTGTGAAGCCACAAACATATCTATCAGAAGCCGGCAAGCGGTTATTCTCGTTTTGCGGTGCATGCCGGGCACTTCAACTTCAGTCCAGAGTAATCAACGTGTTCTTGTCCCCTTATTATCTTATATCGTCATCCTCCTCAGAAGACCACCCTTTTGATTAGGTTGTATCATTTGAATTCTTCCTCTCAATTGGGCCACCTTGGAGACCTTTGATCGTTACTGCCTGCCCTACACACTCTAGGCTAGGCTAGACACCTGGCCTCAGTCATCCTCGAGAAATATCATTCCTTTGTGTTGAGATATACAATATAATTAGCTCCAACCACGCAGACACGTGGCGTTATAATGTAAAGACCTCCGAGCATGCATGGTCTTTGCTTGCCGGTAACGCTATGTTTATATGCAGAGTGCGGCATGGCTCTATGCTCTATGCGTCATCCTCTGCACCCACTGACTGAGCACCGCTGAATTCCTTGTTAGTCACGTCCCGGTTTTCCTGTCATCGAAACATTTTCAATGTTTGGTTTAGACCTTGGGGTTGGAGTTAGTTAAAGTAAACTCTAATTGAGCTGCGCTGCATGCGTATTTGTGTGTACCGGATGTGGCATGGAGGTGTGTGTGTGCGTGTGTGGTGTGGTGTGTGTGTGTGTGTGTGTGTGTGTGTGTGTGTGTGTGTGTGGTATGCGTGTGTGCGGTGTGTGTGTGGTGGCGTTTCGACTGGGTTTATTCTGGTTCCGCGCTTAATCCTTCTGTGGCCACATGGTCAGACGAGAGCGAAACCACACAAAGTCACACCTCGCATTAAACACGCTGCCCTGTGGGGGGCACGGCAAACTGGACCGGCTTACATTTTTGTCTTTGAAAGAGACATTGCTTTACATTTATATTTATATCTGCATCTGCTTCATGTGTATTATCGCTTTTGATTGGCCTAAAGGACACTGAGTCAGTCAACAAATGCACTGAATTAATGACGATACGTCTGTCTAATCTTTCTAGTTGGAGAACATATTGACAGTTATCATTGTTAAGAACTGTGAAGATAGAAGCCGTGTAGAGCTTCCTTCAGAGCTTATGTGTGGTGGTTGGTGGTGGTGGTGGTGATAATAAGAGCTGACGCAAGTGTGTGTGTGAAAATGAAACGACTGTTGCGCTATTTTACAGCGACCGGGGGGGGGGGGTGACACTTGACTCAAGTTCAGAGGAGATGATGTCACCTGTGAGGCGACGGGGGAGTGGGCGGGGCGTAGCGACGCGGGTATGGGGCGGGGCCATGGTTTCAGGTGAGCGCTGAAACTTATTCACAGACCAGAGAGAGAGAGAGTCGACAACCACCGGCCGGCAGGATCAGTATCAGTCTCAGTCTCAGCAGCAAGAGGCAGCAGCAGCAGCAGCAGCACACGGGCTGGTTACTGGGTTACTGCGAGCCGATTGATTGATTGATTCTTGACCGACCGACCGATCGATCGATCCATGATTTTTAACCAAAGTCGGCGGACGGATGACGGCGGGAAGTACAAAGTGTGGCTGGAGAAAATGCACTGGGAACAATTGCTGCGTTTGCGCAATGGAAAGGTGAGTTGATCTCTATGCGTCAGATGAAGTGACAGCATGATCGGGATGAGGACATTGGATCTACAGTACAGTGGTACAGTGCAGTGCAGTACAGTGCAGTTACAGTGGCAGTCAGGCTTGCGATCTATTGTGTTCTCATTGGAGCTGTATGATGACTGTACAAGAAGAAGAAAACAAACTGAATGCACTGAATTAATTCCCCTTTACAAGTCATGGCTGGATCCAGTACACACTACTATACAGCGGGGGGGTGTCAAACATGCGGGCCCGGGGGCCAAGATGCGGCTCGTTTGTCCTAACTCTCTCAGACTCTAGATTTTTATTTATTTTTTTATAAACCCAACAAAGTAGACCACAACCACAAAAAAGGGATCCTGGTAGATTCGGTTGTTTACGGGGTTTTTTTCACCGGATTACTTTGCGGTCTGATTTGTGACTAACCGAGGCGCCTGTCATCACGTTACTCACCTGTGTGCTTCGCAAGCCTGGCTGGAGGCTACGCATTGAGGCGGTGCGCCTGTGTTTCCTTATACGGTGCACCTTTTCATTTCCTTATACGGTGTGTTGGTTTGTTTCATTGATGTGTCATCTTGGAGGCCTACTGTAGTTGTTGGCAGAGGTACATAGGTAAATAGAGAGATAGATAGATAGATAGACATCCACTGTCTGTTTTCTTATTGATCTCTCTCTCTCTCTCTCTCCTGGGTCACTTTATTGTAACCTAAGGAGTGTGACCACTTCACCTTTGTCCACTCATCAAGTCCTTTTCATTTAATTAACTGTACTGTACTGTACAGCTAATTAACGACAATTTGGTGACATCCAAAATCTAATTTATATTCTCATCCTGTGGAGTGTGTGCGCAACTATGTGCACGTTTGTAATTTCTCAAATAAATACGCTTTCGTTTCCACATCACTTGGATCCAACTTCTGCTTCTCCTCTTGATGGAAACTACCCCGCGCCCCCCCAAAGGCTTTTCCAACGTGTCAGCAGAACTGGAAAAAGACTTGTCTTCTCTAACATCTCCCTCCTTCCTCCTTGCTTCTTGTCTTCTGTCCCCCCCCCCTCCTCCCGTCTTCCAGATCGAGCGGCTGGATGTGAGTGGCTTGGCCCAGTCGGGGGCGGGGCTGGGCTTGCAGGGTCTGTCATGTGGGGCGGACGGGTTGGCGGCGACGGCGGCGGCGGCGGGGGCGGGCGCGGACGACAGCACGCCCGACCCGCAGCGCACCAAGCAGGCCATCGGGCAGCTGCAGCAGAAGATCCTCAAGCTCACGGAGCAGATCAAGATCGAGCAGACGGCGCGCGACGACAACGTGGCCGAGTACCTGAAGTTGGCCAACAACGCCGACAAGCAGCAGAGCTCACGCATCAGCAAGGTAACGAAGGGGAGGCCCAAGACGTGTGGCCAATAGGGAGCCAACCCTATTCCAAAAAGTGGTTCTGGTGCCTCAATGACTCAAAAAAACAATCACGTTAACTCTGACATTTCTTCCCCTTCCCGTCTCCCCCGCCTCTTCTCTCTCCGTCCAGGTGTTTGAGAAGAAGAACCAGAAGTCGGCGCAGACATCCAACAGCTGCAGCGCAAGCTGGAGCACTACCACCGCAAGCTGCGCGAGGTGGAGCAGCACGGCATCCCGCGGCAGCCCAAGGACGTGCTGCGGACATGCAGCAGGGCCTGAAGGACGTGGGCGCCAAGCTCTCTCTTTTTACCACACACACACACACACACACACACACACACACACACACACACAAACACACACACACACAAACACACACACACACAACACACACACACACACACACACACACACACACACACACACAATCACACAGATGATTCTTCTCCTTCTCCCTTCCCGTTAATGGCTGAGCACATCGGCGCGCGTTTAGCCCGCTGTAATCACAATCACTCTGACGAATGAGCCGTCCTCCGCTCTCTACAGCTCCACCAGCTGCAACCAGACTGGTCACGTTCACCCAGACACAGTCGACTCCACCGCCGCCGCCGCTGCTGCTGCCGGGAGAGAGGATGTCCCTGATAACCACGCCTGGACGGCAGCCATCTCTCTGGCTCTGGCTATGCCAACAACATGACATCATCATCACAGGCTCATATTTCACCGGAACCCGTTTGGGCGGTTAGATCATAATTAAGTGAATGGCGGGCGAATACATTTTCGTGCACATGACTGAAACGTCACTTAAATACCACTCTCATGACACACTCAACACACACACACACACACACACACACACACACACAAACACATGACCAACCGGTTATATCATGGATGTGTGCTTAATGAGCACAATGTTGATGTTGTGCGTGTGTGCGCTCAAACAAAGACACAAACACACACAACATTGTGTTCATTACTGTAGAATTGATTTATCTCTAGCAACTCTGCTTTCAATGTATTTTAATCTGTTAAACCAGACCAGTGTGATTGCAGTGTGTCAGTGTGTGTGTGTGTCAGTGTGTGTGTGTGTGTGTGTGTCTGTGTGTGTGTGTGTGAGCCACAAACATATCTTATCAGAAGCCGGCAAGCGGTTATCTCTCGTTTGCGGTGCATGCCGGGCACTTCACTTCAGTCCAGAGTAATCAACGTGTTCCTTTGTCCCCTTATTATCTATATCGTCATCCTCCTCAGAAGACCACCCTTTTGATTAGGTGTATCATTTGAATTCTTCCCTCTCAATTGGGCCATCTTGAGACCTTTGATCGTTAGCTGCCTGCCTACACACTCTAGGCTAGGCTAGACACCTGGCCTCAGTCATCCTCGAGAAATATCATTCCTTTGTGTTGAGATATACAATATAATTAGCTCCAACCATGCAGACACGTGGCGTTATAATGTAAAGACCTCCGAGCATGCATGGTCTTTGCTTGCCGGTAACGCTATGTTTATATGCAGAGTGCGGCATGGCTCTGTGCTCTATGCGTCATCTTCTGCACCCACTGACTGAGCACCACTGAGTTAGTCACGTCCCGGTTTTCCTGTCATCGAAACATTTTCAATGTTTGGTTTAGACCTTGGGGTTGGAGTTAGTTAAAGTAGACTCTAACATCTACCGGATGTGGCATGGAGGTGTGTGTGTGTGTGTGTGTGTGTGTGTGCGTGTGTATGCGTGTGTGTGTGTGTGTGTGTGCGCGTGTCCGACTGGTTATTCTGGTTCCGCGCTTAATCCTTTCTGTTGGCCACATGGTCAGACGAGAGCGAAACCACACAAAGTCACACCTCGCATTAAACACGCTGCCCTGTGGCGGGCACGGCAAACTGGACGGCTTACATTTTTGTCTTGAAAGAACAACAAAGTAGACCACACCACAAAAAGGGATCCTGGTAGATCGGTTGTTTACGGGGTTTTTTCACCGGATACTTCGCGGTCTGATTTGTGACTAACCGAGGCGCCTGTCATCATGTTACTCACCTGTGTGCTTTGCAGCCTGGCTGGAGGCTACGCATTGAGGCGGTGCACCTGTGTTTCCTTATACGGTGCACCTTTTCATTTCCTTATACGGTGTGTTGGTTTGTTTCATTGATGTGTCATCTTGGAGGCCTACTGTAGTTGTTGGCAGAGGTACATAGGTAAATAGAGAGATAGATAGACATCCACTGTCTGTTTTCTTATTGATCCCTCTCTCTCTCCTGGGTCACTTTATTGTAACCTAAGGAGTGTGACCACTTCACCTTTGTCCACTCATCAAGTCCTTTTCATTTAATTAACTGTACTGTACTGTTTTGCTATACACTGTGTGTGTGTGTAACGACGACAATTTTGTGACATCCAAAATCTAATTTATATTCTCATCCTGTGGAGTGTGTGCGCAACTATGTGCACGTTTGTAATTTCTCAAATAAATACGCTTTCGTTTCCACATCACTTGGATCCAACTTCTGCTTCTCCTCTTGATGGAAACTACCCCGCGCCCCCCCAAAGGCTTTTCCAACGTGTCAGCAGAACTGGAAAAAGACTTGTCTTCTCTAACATCTCCCTCGGCCCCTTCTCCCCTTCGTTACCTGCTTGATGCGTGAGCTCTGCTGCTTGTCGGCGTTGTTGGCCAACTTCAGGTACTCGGCCACGTTGTCGTCGCGCGCCGTCTGCTCGATCTTGATCTGCTCCGTGAGCTTGAGGATCTTCTGCTGCAGCTGCCCGATGGCCTGCTTGGTGCGCTGCGGGTCGGGCGTGCTGTCGTCCGCGCCCGCCCCCGCCGCCGCCGCCGTCGCCGCCAACCCGTCCGCCCCACATGACAGACCCTGCAAGCCCAGCCCCGCCCCCGACTGGGCCAAGCCACTCACATCCAGCCGCTCGATCTGGAAGACGGGAGGAGGGGGGGGGGGGAAGNNNGCGATAATACAGCACAGATGCACCATGTTAATTGAATTCTTTCAAGACAAAAATGTAAGCCGTCCAGTTTGCCGTGCCCGCCACAGGGCAGCGTGTTTAATGCGAGGTGTGACTTTGTGTGGTTTCGCTCTCGTCTGACCATGTGGCCAACAGAAAGGATTAAGCGCGGAACCAGAATAACCAGTCGGACACGCGCACACACACACACACACACACGCATACACACCCCATGCCACACCGGAGATGAGATCACACACACACACCACCCACACACACACACACACACACCTACACATCGGACAGCGTCATTTAGAGTCTACTTTAACTAACTCCAACCCCAAGGTCTAAACCAAACATTGAAAATGTTTCGATGACAGGAAAACCGGGACGTGACTAACTCAGTGGTGCTCAGTCAGTGGGTGCAGAAGATGACGCATAGAGCACAGAGCCATGCCGCACTCTGCATATAAACATAGCGTTACCGGCAAGCAAAGACCATGCATGCTCGGAGGTCTTTACATTATAACGCCACGTGTCTGCATGGTTGGAGCTAATTATATTGTATATCTCAACACAAAGGAATGATATTTCTCGAGGATGACAAGAATTCAATTCCAAAAACTATGGTGATTTTTGTTTTGCTTTACATTTATATTTATATCTGCATCTGCTTCATGTGTATTATCACTTTTGATTGGCCTAAAGGACACTGAGTCAGTCAACAAATGCACTGAATTAATGACGATACGTCTGTCTAATCTTTCTAGTTGGAGAACATACAGACAGTTATCATTGTTAAGAACTATGAAGATAGAAGCCGTGTAGAGCTTCCCTTCAGAGCTTATGTGGTGGTGGTGGTGGTGGTGATAATAAGAGCTGACGCAAGTGTGTGTGTGAAAATGAAACGACATGAGTTCACCGTTATTTCCCCTCCTCCCGTCTTCCAGATCGAGCGGCTGGATGTGAGTGGCTTGGCCCAGTCGGGGGCGGGGCTGGGCTTGCAGGGTCTGTCATGTGGGGCGGACGGGTTGGCGGCGACGGCGGCGGCGGCGGGGGCGGGCGCGGACGACAGCACGCCCGACCCGCAGCGCACCAAGCAGGCCATCGGGCAGCTGCAGCAGAAGATCCTCAAGCTCACGGAGCAGATCAAGATCGAGCAGACGGCGCGCGACGACAACGTGGCCGAGTACCTGAAGTTGGCCAACAACGCCGACAAGCAGCAGAGCTCACGCATCAAGCAGGTAACGAAGGGGAGGGGCCAAGACGTGGTGGCCAATAGGGAGCCAACCCTATTCCAAAAGTGGTTCTGGTGCCTCAATGACTCAAACAAAACAATCACGTTAACTCTGACATTTTCTTCCCCTTCCCGTCTCCCCGCCTCTTCTCTCTCTCGTCCAGGTGTTTGAGAAAAGAACCAGAAGTCGGCGCAGAGCATCCAACAGCTGCAGCGCAAGCTGGAGCACTACCACCGCAAGCTGCGCGAGGTGGAGCAGCACGGCATCCCGCGGCAGCCCAAGGACGTGCTGCGGGACATGCAGCAGGGCCTGAAGGACGTGGGCGCCAAGGTCACGGGCTTCAGCGAAGGCGTGGTGGACAGCGTCAAGGGCGGCCTGTCCACCATCTCGCACGCCACGCACTCGGCCGCCGGCGCCGTGGTCTCCAAGCCGCGGGAGATCGCCTCGCTGCTCCGCAACAAGTTTGGCAGCGCCGAGAACATCACCTCCCTGAAGGACTCCATGGACGACCCCTCGGTGGGCGTGGGGGCGGGGCCAGGGGTGGGCGCGGGGACGGAGGAGGGCGTGACGGGGGCCGGTGGCCGCTCGCAAGGCAGCATCGGGCATCACTTCCTCTCCAGCCCCAAGTACGGCAGCGAGGACGACTGCTCCAGCGCCACGTCGGGCTCGGCGGGGGCCAACAGCATCATGGGGGCCCCCGGCGGCCCGCCCAGCTCCAAGGGGAACACCCTAGACAGGAGCCAGAGCTCCAGCCTGGACCTGCTGCTGCAGGAGGTGCAGGACCTGAGGGAGGGCCAGACACGGTTGAAGGAGGGTCTGGAGGGCTTTAAGAACCACTACCAGAGGGACTACACGATGGTGATGCAGGCCTTGCAGGAAGAACGCTTCAGGTACATGAGGAGGCTGGAAGCATGATCTGTATGATTCGGCTGTGGCCGAGTGTTGACCTCTACCATAATTAAAACCTGCTTCTTAACGATCTGAAGATGATATAGTTGTTGCCGTCTAATTGAGCGATTATTTCAAGTTGTCGAATTGAGAAAAGGAATAAGGCAGCTAAGTACTGGTTGTGTTCCATGAACCGTTTATAAATCAGCTCTGTGACTTGAAGAGGAATTAATATAGTGAGTTCAAAATAGGTTTATTGTAGTGTTTTGGCTTTTAATCAAAGAAAACACACATCTGTTGTTTTTATGTGGTTTTAGACTCTTGCTAATGGCAGGGCTGGGAAATATATCAATAATATCGATATTGTGAAAAAACTAGATATCGTCTTAGATTTTGGATATCGTGATATGACAGTGTGGTCTTTTCCTGGTTTTCAAGTGATTTTTTTGGAACTCACCAGACTGTTCTAGCTGTTTACTATTTACCTTTACTCACTGAGAGCTTATGTCCACATTCCTGATCTATTTACCAAAGATCTCATTGTGTACACAGTAGAGTATACAAAAGGCTTTACAGTCTTGGTATTTCACATAGACTTTACATTTATTGAATTAACAGAAAATGTGCCATATTGTGATATGTACACATATTGTTATCGCGATATTAAATGACCTATAGGGGATAGAACGTTTTGGCCATATCGCCCAGCATTATGATCTGAAAGGTCACAAGAAGTAATATTCTCTGAGCATAACAGGACAGCAGGGGGCGACCCTCCAGCTAGAAGTGCCGATCATCGCAGAGCCCCATTATTCAGTCCCCTCGCGCAGCAGCAGCAGCAGCAGCAGATATTTCTGACTTTGCATCTTCATTTCAAAGGGAACCTTCCTGAATGGCACTTCCAGAGTCTATGGAGTCTATTCTGAGCTCGACCAGCAGCAGTAGCAGCAGCAGCAGTAGTAGTAGTAGCAGCAGCAGCAGCAGCACCCTGTAGTCCGGCGATGAGCAGACCGTTGCTAATCCTTGTTGTCACTGTACACACACACACACACACACACACACACACACACACACACACACACACACACACACACACACACACACACACACACACACACACACACACAAGTATGCTGAAGTCATAGCACAGGTATCTCTGGTGTCTCGGTGTTCTTCTACTTGTTCTCAGAGTCTCTGCCTTTCGAGTCCCCTTATATATATGGGCTCATATCGGCTCGTTATTAGGGTGTATTATGTCGAGTTCATCACCAGGAAATGTGAGCGAGCAACATTACAGACAATGGATGCTGCAGTCAAAACCACCTATATTTTTTGTGGTTGTACTATACTGATGAGAGTCCGCTATTGGGCGACTTGAGTACTGCTTCTTGTCTGTGATTGGTCGGCGTGCGACAAATCAGATGACTAGGCAAATCCTATCCAATCGGCTTAGGGCACAAGCCTGGTGCCAGAGAGCTCTGAGGTCCCTTTCTGCTAATGTTGATGTGGTGGTCTATCTGGTCTCAGCCAATTTATATAATACTCACATATTTTGTGTGTATGTGTCTCTCTCTCTCTCTCAGTTGTGAGCGTCTGGAGCAGCAGCTTAACGACCTGACAGAACTTCATCAGAATGAGATTCTGAACCTGAAACAGGAGCTGGCCAGCATGGAGGAGAAGATCGCCTACCAGTCCTACGAGAGAGCCAGAGACATCCAGGTATGTCGTAGGAGAAGGACACACACACACACACGCACGCACGCACGCACACACACACACACACGCACACACGGCAGGATATGGGAACATCGAGTCCCCGGATGCCGTTGATGTGTTCTTACGTCTCCGTCAGTTATGAGTTACAGCCTGGGACGCTCCATAAAATAATTTCTCAACATACGTGACAAACTTCCTGAGTCATCCAGACGGGGAAACGAAACGCTGGGTGAATGCCGTCTATATAAAGTACATGCGCGATCCTGTCCACAATAGCTCGCCCATATGCAGTAATACGACACTTTGGCATAGCTTCTTTTTATTCCGTCACCTTCCTTGCATGTATCTGTCCCGCCAGCAGAGGGCGCTGTTCTCCTCTTTAAATGGACTGAATTAATTCCCCTTCACAAATCATGGCTGGATCCGAACCTGCATACTACACACTACAGCAGGGGTGTCAAACATGCGGCCCGGGGGCCAGATGCGGCTCGTTGTCCTAACTCTCTCAGACTCTAGCCTTGTGTATATTCCTCATTTCACAAGATTAATTAAGGTATGATACATTTTAAAACTCACGCACAGAGATTACATCTTCAATCATATCATATCGTGTTTTAGTTAGTCCGGCCCCCGCTAACTCGCATTTGATCTGTTAAGGCCCTCACCCTCAAATGAGTTTGACACCGCTGTACTACAGTGTGTACAGTGTGTACGTAGTATTACTATGTTATTTCAGAGTGCTCAGGTCTGGAGGAATAGACATCCGAGGTCTCTCAGCCGTCTGGGCAAACTCTGGCAACTTCCTTCGCCAATCCAATTAAAATCATGGATCTCGCCTGAACGCTGTTTACGCTGTGTGTGTGTGTGTGTATGAGTGCGTGCATCTTTAGCTGTTTCTTTCCTCATCCTCTTGTGCCGTTCCCCCCCCCCCCCCCCCCCCCCCCGCAGGAGGCGCTGGAGGCGTGCCAGACACGCATCTCCAAGATGGAGCTGCAGCAGCAGCAGCAGCAGGCGGCGCAGCTGGAGGGCCTGGAGACAGCGGCGGCGCGCACCCTGCTGGGCAAGCTGATCAACGTGCTGCTGGCCCTCATGGCCGTGCTGCTGGTGTTCGTGTCCACGGTGGCGAACTGCGTGGTGCCGCTGATGCGGACGCGCACGCGCTCCCTCGGCACGCTGCTGCTGGCGCTGCTGCTGGCCTTCCTATGGAGGAACTGGGACGCGCTGTCGGGCTACACGCAGCGGGCCCTGCTGCTGCAGCCGTCGCCGCCCAGATGACTGGATCGGCTTGAGCCCCCCCCCCACCGGGACGGCGTGACCGTGCCGTGACCATAACTGATCACTCGCTGGCGGACGGAGGAAGAGCGACGAGGAAGAGGAGGGTGGTGACCTCTGTTTTGCGGTTTGTGATTGCGACCCCTGCCCCCCTGGATGTTTTGAAGTAGAATGTACCTGCCCTACCACCTTCGTTGGGCCTTTAGGGCGGTGGCCGTGCCGACCAGCACTGAACACGAGACCCCAATCGGCTGAGCGGAGGACAGGATCTGGACTTCAGAGAGAGACAAGAGGGGAGGGGAGACTGCACCCCCACCCCACCACCACACGGCGGCGGACGGGCGGGACAGAGATTGTGTTTACATTGTCGGTGACGAGTCGTTGCAGTATTCTGCTTCCTCAAAGAATACTCAAAGAATGCGTCCGTACAGTTTTTACCGTTTTGTCGGCGAGCACATTGTACATCTTTTGTTCCGTTTCCGTTTTTTGGTTTTTTATTTCTAATGTTATAATATTATTTGCAGCGTTATTTTATTCAGTGTAATGTAGCAGCATTGTGGCCCTGCAGGTGGTGCAGCACGAGGGTGTAGTCAGGGTGGGTGTAGTCGGGGGGTCTCGTGGTGTGATTTCACCATCTGGGTTCCCCTCTTTTTTATTTATTTTTTTTAAGTAAAAGGCATGGATGAAGTAATGATAGCAGGGTGCCTTCAGACGCAGGGAGTCCTTCCCTCTCCTCTCACAGCCCCCGTGGCGGATTGCCCTTTTGAATTTTTTTGGATGAAGGAAGCGTTGTTTGGCGAGAGTTTTTTGCAAGAGATTTTCCTCCCCACCGCATTTTATATGCAAATATGGATTTTGCCTTCGAGGCAGAGGAGAGGAGTCAGGAACCAGGAACAGGAAACATGGAACCATTCATTAGAGAGAACACGACAAACGAACCGGACCAAGCAAACCATTTTTTTTCTAAGGCCGTTTTATGACTTAAGAAGCTCCTTGTGCTTCCTGATCTTCTTTACTAAAAAACGAAACAAACCATGTGCACCGTTTCCTTTTTTTTTCTTCTTTCTTTCTTTTTTCTTCTTTCTTAATAACTAGTTAATTAAATGTAGTTGTTTGAAGAAGGCAGGATGATGTTATTCTATGAATCAGAAAAGGGGAGCGGTGGGTTTAGGGTTTGGGTGGGGGGGGGTGGGGGGTTTTGGGTTAGTTAGGCAAGAAATCCGTTTTGAAAAACAAAAGACATTTGTACATGGGGACCAACGTTTTAACCACACAGGACCGTCCAGATCCCGCCACAGAGGTTCGGCGCACGTTACGTGTAAGTCACACTTAAGCTAAGAATCTGCCCTACTGTGAGCAACACTTCAGCATGCAAACCCTGCATGTCCTCATTAGGAAGTAGATTAGAGCGATCTTCTTCTCTCTCCTCTCTCCCTCCCCCCCTCCCTCTCTCCCTCTCCCCCTCCATCCCTATCTTCAAGGGGG
>PIJE02000768.1:170919-185919 GCA_002895965.2 Coryphaenoides rupestris
GGAAAACCTGCATATCCTCATTAAGAATAGATAATAGAGCGAATCTCTCTCTCTCTCTCTCTCTCTCTCCGCGTGGCTTGGGTGCAGCAGAGCGGCCCCCAGGTTCAAAGCTCTATCTCGCTCTATTTCGCTCTTATCTTATATCTTCCGCTCCCCGTCTGGTCAAGGGGGCGCAGGGTGCAGGGGGTGACCCGCGTTCGCTTTTCAGACTCTTGCTGGTGGAGTGGGAAATGGGAGATAGCAGCAGCTGCAGCAGATGGTGAAATCTTTCAGTACTGGACTGTACAGCCGCACTTTAGCACATGGCGATTAGATAACATGAAGTTACCTAGAGGTTTTTGATTGCAAACTTTGGAGGTGGTGGTCGGCTGTTGGGTCAGAAGTCCTGGTTAAGGGAGGGCAGGGGGGGGGGGTCAGGTGTTCCCTCAGGTTGCGATCCCCCTCCCCTCCCCTCCCCTCTTTCCCCCCGCTCGTCGACTCCGCCTGAAACGAGTTACTCGATCAATTCAGTATTGCTCTACATGTGGGTGGGTGGGGTTCGCTTGCACTGAGGTGGAGCATGCGGTGGTGGCCTGTGGGGTTTGTTGATGAGTAGTGGAGGAAGAGGAGGACGAGGATTGAAGGGGGGGAACCTGACCTCTGACCCCCCCCCCCCCCAGTTTGATCTTTTGCAGTGGCTCCTGATGATGTGGCAGGTTTGGGGGATGTGTGTCCAACCATTCCAGTGCCTTCTCATGTCCTTTTCTAAGTATGGAATAAATAAAGTGCATTCCTGAATAAATGATGTGGAATTGTAGTTGTTTCTGTGCATATTTTGTGTGTCTGTGTGTGTGTGTTATGTATGCCTTATTTGCGCAGACTCCACCCTTACTTGTGTGGCACATTCGTGATGTTGCCGCTAGATGGCGACATAACGCCTTGCATGTGTTTTTTGCGCCTCCGCCTCACTTCTCTATCCAAGGAGAAGTGTGTGGTCACACACACACACGCACTCGCGGGGGTAGGCTTATCTTATCTGGAAATAGACAAGTGAGTGGTCAGGTAAACTAAATCAGTTTTATTGTCTACACGGGACCTCTTCCATTATCATAATAAATATGAGTCCTAACAGTCGATAAGACATTGTCTTGCTCTTCTATTAACCCAACAACGCTCACACATGAATGATTGTGTAAATATGTGTCATAATTAATGTTTAGGTTGTGTATAATGCAGCCAGGGCTCAGTCACACCTGTCTGACAGCCGTAACCCACAACAGACCTTATCCACGGTGCTTATCTCCCCATAACGCACTAAAACCTCCAACACAAGCACATAAGTTACATAGTGCCGGGTGGTACGGTGATGGTGGTTTAGTTGGTAAAGTAAGGGTGGTGGTGGTGGTGGGTGGGGAGGAGGTGGTGGTGGTGGTGGTGGGTGGGGAGGTGGTGGGTGTTTTCATAATTGTGCGCTTTATCCGAGCGCCACTTTCTCCTCTGGCAGATTGGACGCACACGGCGGCGCGCCAAGATAAACCACAGGACGCACTTATCAGTCCAAATAGTAGCGCGTCTAGTGGTGGTGGGAGGTGGTGGTGGTGAAGGTGTTGGTGAAAACCCATATGAGACACAGACAGACAGAGAGAGAGAGAGAGTGTGTCCAAGGAAAATCTGCACATTAAACACGCAACGACTCAAAGCAATTGCGCGCAAATGTGGAGCGTAATTTTCTGCATGACAGCACTTAAGGCCTAAATGACGCGTTACATAGCCCATATATACACACACACACACACACACACACACACACACACACACACACACACACACACACACACACACACACACACACATATAGGCAGTTATAGCAGGCTGCATCAGAAAATAACAATTCGTTTCACCCAATTGAGCTGTCAGAAACATGTGTGCCCCCCCTCACCACCACCACCACCATCACCATCACCATCACCATCACCATATGACCTAAGGCTTTTTCCTCCCCTTTTAAGTCGTAACAGAAATCCGAACCTTTTCACGAATTTCTAACAGGGGGGGGAACATGTGTTGCCCTTGAATATTTATGAGCCCGAGTCCGAGCAGCATAGGACGGGGAAGGGAGCGCGTAAAGGTGCGCTGCTGGTGTGCCCATCTGGCATCTGGCTGCGCTTTCACGGAACTTATAGTGCGCCCAGGGGCGAACATGCCGCCACGAATCTGCAGAACTAATCCCGAAGCCCAGAGAAAGAGACCCTGAAGCTAAAGCTAAACCTATAACCACAACCCCAACCCCATAGTAGGCGAGAGCACGGGAGGCGGAGGACTGACCCGTCATTAACCCCGGAATGTGCGTAACGGAGCTATTCGAAGTGGCCGATCAAAGTGACCAAGTGGACAATTTCTCCACTGGAGAAAACAAATCCTATTAAGGCTACACATCTTCACATGTCCCTCTTATTGAAAGTTGGTGTATTTGAATACATGAAGAGTACGTGTGTCATTAAAAATGTCTGAAAATGTCCGAATTGATGAATGCGTAAAAGCTGTTTTAATGGTCACACAAGTGGGTGCGCCACCGTGGATACCTGAAGATAAAAATGACAATTATAGAAGTGCCGCTCTAATTGGGAGTGAGAGATAGAGGGAGGGAGGGAGGGAGAGAGAGGGTGGGGGAGACAGAGAGGGGAGAGAGAGAGAGAGAGAGAGAGGCATTCTGCTGGTGAGAACAGGGGGAAGCGGCACGATCCGCGCTCATCACGTCACACTCTCTCTCTCTCTCTCTCTCTCTCTCTCTCAGGGCACAGGCGTTGGCGCAGGCAGGAAGCCGCTCTTCCTCTCCGGATTGTCGCCGTGAAAGGGGGGAACCAAGCGGACCAAACATTTCCCAGTCTTTACTCAATGCACCCCTCGGCACAGAACACGCGGAGTCCGGCCCGCAGGAGAAATGACAGAGAGAGTCGCCTCGCCGCCGCCGCCGCTCCTGCTGCTCCTGCTGCTCCTCGGTGTCGGTGCGCTCCTCTTGGAGACCGACGCGCTGCGGGTGCAGGAGTCCTTCGCGTCGCCCAACCGCACCAATAACTTCGCCGTGGACAAGGCGTCGCGCCGCGTCTACCTGGCCACCGTCAACACCGTGTACCAGCTGAACGCCACGCTGGACGTGCAGGTGGCGCAGCGCACGGGGCCCGTGGAGGACAACCTGTTGTGCCATGCGCCCCAGCTTCCCCAGGCGCCCTGCGAACACCCCAAGACCCCCACGGACAACCACAACAAGCTGCTGGCGCTCGACCCGGCGCAGGGGGTGGCCGTGGTGTGCGGCTCCGTGTACCAGGGCTTCTGTGAGCTCCGGAGGCTGGGCAACATCTCGCAGATCGCCGTGGAGTTCCCGCCGCGGCGCGGGGACACGACGGTGTTCCCGAGCATGCTGAACGTCGCCGCCAACCACGCCAACGCGTCCACCGTGGGCCTGGTGTTCCGGAGCCATCACCATCACGGCGGCGGCGGCGGGGGGGACACCACCGTTACGCGGCTGCTGGTGGGCGCCACGTACACGGGCGCCGGCACCGCGTTCTTCCCGCGCAACCACAGCAAGGAGGACCTGCGCTTCGAGAACACGCCGGAGATCGCCATCCGCTCGCTGGACGTGCGGGAGCTGTCGCGGCTGTTCACGTACGACATCAACCCGTCGGAGGACAACGTGTTCAAGATCAAGCAGGAGGCGAAGGCCAAGAACAAGTTGAACTTCGTGCACGCGTTCGTGCGCCAGACGTACGCGTACATCGCGGTCAACAACGACGCCAAGACGGGCCACAAGGAGAGCCAGCCCAACAGCATGCTGGCGCGCATCTGCCTGGACACGGACGCGGAGACGCACGGCGGCGCGCGGAGGTCCAGCGCGGGCGGCGGAGGCGAGAGCAGGAAGCTCACGGAGTCCTACATCCAGATGCCGCTGCAGTGCGGACTCAGCGGCAACGTCTACAACCGCCTGCTGTCCGTGTACCCCGTGGACATCCCCACGGAGGACGCGGAGGCCACCCCTTACCTGTTCGGCGTGTTCGGCCGCGCCGACCGCAGGGCCGCCCTGTGCGCCTTCAGGTTCGCGGACGTGGAGGAGGAGATCCGCCAGGGCCGCCGCAGCTGCTCCAACTCGCCCAGCAGCGACGTGCAGGTGCTGGACAGCGTCATCCAGGGCTCCGGCGCAGCCTGCATCCAGAAGGGCAACCTGGTGGTAAGAGAGTACTGTGGTCGTTGTAGCCACAAAAGTTACGTTTCATGGAGGAAACTTCCTACTTCGTTCTCCATTAGATGTCATATTGTCTCATCGAGTCATCTATTTGTAATTGGGATATAATTTGCATCAGACGTCAACGCAGGGCAACGTGGGGATAAGAGAAGAGAAGAGAAGATAAGATAAGATAGAACTTTATTGATCCCGAAGGAAATTCTTGTGAATTCAATAGAATAAAACAATAGAGAAATAAACTAACAGATTAAATTAAAAATAAAGTAACAGATTCACAAATGTACAGTAGGTCTAAGTCCTAGGAGAAGCATACAAATATAGGTGATAATACAGCAGTATCTGTGAATCAATCAATTAATGAATCGGCAATTATCTCTCTGCCACTCACTCACTCTATGGGCTACAGTGGCTTTATCAATTAAATCACCCCCCCCACACACACACACACACACGCACACACGCACGCCCGTCCACGTGGGGGGTCTGGGGGGGGGGGTCTGACTTGGCGCGGCGGCTTAAGGAAACACACACTCAGGCCACGACGAGCAGGAGTCGTGATTACAGACACTTCAGATTGACGCCCAGGGTTGTGGGAACCGCACGATCCTCCAGCTATAGCGCTGCTCACTTCCGATAGAGAGAGAGAGAGAGAGAGAGAGGGGTGGGGGGGGAGAGGGAGAGGAAGTGAGAGAGAGAGGTGCACAGAGAGTGAGAGAGGGAGAGGAAGTAAGAAAGAGTGAGAGAGAGGTGGTTTGGGAGAGAGAGAGAGAAAAAAAAAGGGGGGACAGAGAGTGAGCGAGAGAGACAGGGAGAGGGAGTGAGAAAAAGAGTGAGAGAGAGGTGGTTGGGAGAGAAAGAGGGAGAGAGTGAGAGAGAGATGGGGGAGAGCGAGAGAGAGAGCGAGAGAGAGAGAGGGGAGATAAAGAGAGAGGGGGTGGGAGACAGTGAGGATCATTTTCAGAGGGGAATAGATAGCGGGGAAATGAGGAGATAGAGAAAACAACTCTTTTTTTCATTTCATTTTAAACCCCCGATAAGTGTGGAATTCCTCCTGCTCCACGGTTGTGCGCTTTTGAGTGGCAGCCAGGAGGTCGTGACCCCGTCCCGCTGTCCTCCGCTGTGCTAAGAGTCTGGAGACACACTAGACACTGTCGTAAGGTCACGCACAAGCCTCCTCCCCGCTGCGTTAGCGGCGTCTACACTTCACACACACACACACACACACACACACACACACACAGACGCACACCAGACACACACACACCAGACACACACACACACACACACACACACACACACACACATAGAAAACAGAAACCTCTTCCCCGGGTAGAGACAGGCGTTTCAGTTAGTTTAGCATTCTAATTGTTTTTGTGTGTGTATTATTTGTATAAAACGTTTCATCCCTTTGTATATCCGAGCCGTAGCCCTGCGGCTATATATAGTTTGCCGTGTGTGCGTGTGTGTGTGCGTGTGTGTGTGCGTTTGTGTGTGTCTGACGATCCGTTTGTAGACAGCGAAGGCCGCCACAAGCACAGCACACACAGCACACACAGCACACAGCCGACCGAGAGACACAATTTATGATAAGAGCGCAGAGAGCCTGGGAGAGTGGGGGAACTCGTGGGAAAGAATCCTTTATATATCCATCACAGTTTAATTCCACCACATTCTGCCACTGCCACTGCCTGCCTGCGCTCTCTCTCTCTCTCTCTCCCTCCCTCCCTCTCTCTCTCTCTCTCTCTCTCTCTCTCTCTCTCTCTCTCTCTCTGAAATACTCGCTGAAGTCCCCAGTGATATTGGTGGCCGTCCAAGCATTGCTGTAGTGTGCAGCCATGCGAAGCTTTTTATCGCTCCAAATGAGAGGAAGATGAACGATGTTCTTTGAACGCTCGGTTAAACGAAGCGTCTAAGCCCACCCCCCGCCCCCCCCCCCCCCCTGTCTCTCCTCCTCCTCCTCCTTTTTTATGACTTTCATTCTGTCAAGTCAAGGTCCGCGTAATAATGGACAAGGTCAACCAACATCGGGGGAAAGAAAGAAAGGAAAAAAACGTATCTGTTGACGTTGAAACAGGCGCTTATCGCGTTACATGTTGTCCATGGCGTGTCAGTCAACAACCGCGCGTGAGAGAAAACCAATAAAAACCGTTTCCTTCTCCTTTCGTCGATGACCACAACGGAAGAAGAGTCAAATTTTTTTACCTGTTTTTCTCCCACGCCTCACGTGTTTGCACGTTTGCACGCCGCCGTGCATTGCGTGTGTTGCGTTCAGACGTCCCCGCGTAGTGTTCACGTTCATCTCTGTATCTTTGTGTGTTGTCCCTTTCATCATGACGTATGGCGTCGTACAGTCGAGCAGACGGTTTCAATTATTTAATCTCTACGACGGACCTCACCTCCTTGCCTGGGAGAATCGAGTATGATGGTTCACATGTTACTTCTGAGTTCACCTATTCATCTCTCTCCTAATATGAACCTCATTTCCCAAACTTTCCATCATGCGCCTCTCTCTCTGCAACAGGTGACTCAAATCCTGCTACTTCAGTAGACAATCATGCTCTACTCGCTCTCATCTCCCGATCCTGGAACGTCTTACCTCATGCTCAATTACACGCTTGCTTTCGAATGTTCGTATGGTGTATTCATATTTGACACGTTCTATGAATGTACCTGCCTTGAAGCGGCTTAAATATTTATTGGTGTGGTTCAGTGCACACGCGACATTATAAGATGCGTTTCACAGGACATCGGGCAACCTTACCTATGAGAGAAACGCGGAGATTAGCTCAATGTTTAGCAATAGCCGCTCCCGACAATAGCAGACAGTTCCTTCGCTGCCTGTGAAGTATGCCGAGCGTATATCTGGCTATGCCCCCGCTGTTTCGAGTCTTCCTATAGATTCATTCCTCAATCATTTTGTACAGATAGTCCATGGAAAACACTTGCAGCTCGCGTCTTCCGCCCAAAGACCCCTCCAGCTTTCGGATATTCGACAATCTTTGCTCACTCTACTTTACCGTCCCCTCTCATGTTTCTCTCTAGTCCCCTTCTTCTCATTTCTAGACAATCGATTTTCTAAATACATCTATCCCCGCCCGGTCTACTCTATCCCCGGTCTAGTAGTGCTATGAGACTCTTAATCCTCAGGGGTCCGCGGGTTCGTCCGCATGTGCTTCCCACTCTCGCTTTCATTGCGCGCGTCAAATCTTCCCTTCCAGTCATTCACGTCTCCTCATCACGCTGCTTCATGCTTTCTCCCTCTCCTCTCTCTCTCTCTCTCTCTCTCTCCTCTCTCTCCTCTCTCTGAGCTCCAACCAGAACAGCTGGACCATGCGATGGCTCCGCGCGAGCTGGCATATGCAACCCTCTGAGAGACGCCATAATCTGTTGAAGACTCACAGCACTGCAGCAGCATGGCCACACGCGTGCTCCTTCTTGGCCTGCTAAACTATCGGGTATCTCGCAGCGCGGCTGCGATCGCCCCGAGTAAGGTTGGGTTCGACGCGCCTGCACATCACCAACCAGTACGCTGGCTTGTTATTCCTCATATCTTTGAGCACATCACGTACCACAGTTATGTCCCCAAAGCCGGGCTACCAACTGAAATTAACAGGTTGGAATGAGGTCTCTAACTGAACACGCAAGGCATACACCGCTCACTGTGAGACTGTCTCAACGCGTGCTGCTCGTGGTGGTGAAAGATGGGTTGTCCTGACACGTATAAGTGTGTGATAACATCACTCATGAGTTTTCCGCGAACTTGCTTGTTTTGTCTTCATCAAAGTCTACCTCCTCGTAGTACTCGCTGTCAGCTGTGTTGTGTGTGATAGTGATAATAAGCTGATGTGTTGATAAGTCTTAAGTGAACGAGATGCAAGTAGTGTATCTGTATGATATTGCTAGTATCACTCAACGTAATGTCATGTGTGAGTGCCAGCCTAGAGGATGAGATCGGCGTTACACCTCAATGTCTTTAAGAAGTTATCGACAATGCTTAAACCCGACTCTGATGGCTACCTGACCACCAATCTAACACTCTCGATCGACATTCATCTCTCTTACCTTCATTTCTGCTCTGACACTATATCGTATCTACATGTGTGATCACAAGAAAACCCTGTGGTCACACATAATACTCATCACAGTATTGTATGGATACTTAGGCGCATCATCTACACTCTCTTACATCAGCACCAATCATCCTCACACAATCCACGAAACACGAGCAGCGAGCACATATACCACTATCAGAAATAGCACACCACCTCAGCCTTCCAAGAGAGCGTCGAGGATCTGCTACAAGCTCTCGACACTCTGGAACGCTCTATTTCCCAGCAGCCAAGTGAACTGAGCCAACGAGAGTCCCGATTCTCCAATAAAGTTTCTGAAATGCTCGTTGACCGGTTTCCTTTTGGAAAAACAAGCTTCGCTAAACTACAGCACCTGATAGAACCAGGGATTTTGAGCACATGACTTATTTGTGTCGTGAACTCTCCTTCACTTACAGTCCCGCCAAAGATTCCAGCGTGCGTGTCTGGAAGAATTATGCTGGAAGCTTAAAGTGCGTATGGCAGCGCCTTCCCCGCCGCACACCCCCCATCACCTCCAGCACACCCACACACCCGATAGCGAGCATAGAACCTCAATCTCCACATCACGATCAGCACGATCCCCTACCAGCACCCCCCCAATCAACGAGCCATCTACCTCACCACTCCCAACATCTCATCAATGCGACACTTATCGACACAGACACCGACACCCATGTGTTCGCACTCCCACCTCACCCCCCCTCTTGAGGCCCACCCACTATACCGAGTTTAGGCGGCAAATGGACCATACTAATAACTACCCCACCACTAAATACGAGAAGCAGTCACCGTCCCTGGCGCACCCAGCGCGTGTCGCTGGTCCCGAACCCCCCCACCGTGTTGTCAGATCGGCCTTGTTGTAGACTTCCCAAGACCCGTAGTAGAAGCCCACATGGCTTTTAATCAGAGGAACTTAATGACCTTTAAGACACACGAATCTAACAATCTCATGTCATGTGGCTGTCTACTTTTCCGAGACCCCGGCACCATCCCCCCACGCGCCCACCCCACAACCGAGCCTACTGACCCCCAACATCTCCACCCCAACACTAATCCTACCTCAGTATCCTGTGGTCTCCGCCCTCGCCCACCCTTGATTTAGACCAACGCAGCACTACCGCCGACACATGCTATCGATATTCCCGGCATTGCTCACTTTCTGCATGACAAATTTCGACGTGCCGAGAGTCTCGACTCGGCTATCAATCAACAGCAGCAAAGGCAGGCAACTGTGGTGATTCGTGAGCCTTGGTTTGGTCCGTGTGTCTGTTCAAACTCACTTTGCGCATCCATCATCATTTTGCCTCGTTCACCCCTTCATCGAGCTACGTCCCAGCACCACCCCCCCGTCCCCTCACCCCCCACGATCAACACTGCTCTCCCAACACAGCCTAACCACCAAGCAACAGGACCACATGCGTAGATACTAAGCATTTGTAATACTAATCATCGCGCATCTCGAGTGGCACAAACGCGTGTATGAGACTCGTGTGTGTGTTGATTTGTCCACACCCTCCGCATACTGACAGATCCCCATAAGGGAGGGAGGCAAGGAGGAGGTGAACAGGAGCTTGCAGGACTCTGGACTCTCAGAGTAAAGTCTGATACTGCTGAAGACGCGAAGACTGAGGTTACTCGAGGAGGGTTTCGAGCATGAGACGGATGGAGAGGATTTGCAGAAGAGTGCGAGCAAGTACCTTCCATCATTATTATACGTATTCAATTACAACAAAAAAATGCAGCATTGTTGCTTCAGAAGTTGGTGGAGAGCCTCTCAGGCGCTCTGGAATATAACTCTTTTTTCCTTTTTCTAGAGCTTGTCATAAACCCGTCTGTTTCGGTCCCCCAAGAGCGCACGAGCCTCTCAGAGCGAGCAAGACAGAAAGGAACGACCGCGTAATGGTTCTTGGAACTTGGTTACGCCATTGTCAGATTGTTACCGTCTCACGCTTGTTTACAATGCCTGGTGTATACTCTCGGTGCTCTTGTCTCCTATCCTGCTCAATCTCGACATATTGTGCAGTATCTAGTGTGTGCTGGTGTCCCTGTACCAGATCATGATGACTTGTGTTTTTTGCACTGTTACGTAGCTAGATCCCACTCGTCCCCACGTTCTCCTGTAAAGAGAACCGATCATTGGGTAATTAACCTCCAAGAACATTTGAAATATACTGCATTCGCGCCAAGCACTGAGGAGCGCATTGAGGCTATCTTCCTGCGGAACACCTTAGCCGGACACTTGTGGCGGGTTATCGTATCACCGCATTCTTCGAATTGTGTGCATTCTTCTCACATTTTTACAGAATTCCATGAAACACGTGCAGGACCATGTGCTGTGTGTTGTGTGTGTGTGTTGTGTGTGTTGTGTGCGTGTGTGGTGTGCGTTTGTCTTGTGCATGTTCTGTTTGTGTGCCACTCTCTGGTGTGTTTTACATTGTTCTCCGCAGTAGACCAAGTGCCGCCCGTGTGGTGTGTGTGTGTGTGTGTGTGTGTCGTGTTATGTGTATGTTTGTGCATTGTGTGTTGCCGCATGTGTGTATGTGTTTATTCAAGTGTGCGCATCCATTTTTATGTATGGGGCGTGTGTGTGTGTGTGTGTCTGTGATGATGTGTGTGTGTGTGTGTGTGTGTGATGTTGTTGGGTATTGGTGTGTATCGCCGAGTTACGTTCCAAATGTGGAGTGCCATAGTTGTGTAGTTATTAGCGATCAGACCACAGATGTGATGATTTAGACCATCATCCCGCCTCTGTCTGGAGAAGCGCGTGCGCAGGTCTCACAGTTGCGGCGTGTGTGTGTGTGTTTTCGTGTGTGTGGTTTCCGTGTGTAGAGTCGATTGGTGTAGTTTCCTTTATGATTGCTTCCTGTGTGATGTGTGTTTGGGCTTCGACGGTGTCGAGCCCCACGGTTGGGGCCAGCACGCCCAGATTCCTTTTTTCTCTTCTGAATTGCGTGTGTGATATACACGGACTGAGCATTCTACACCCGACAGAGATTCCACCTGATTCGTGTGACAGTTTGTGTATCAAGAATCTATTTCACTACAAATGTACTAGCGACTGAGCATGCTGACGAGAGTAGTGTCTGGTGCCTGTCTAGTGTTTGTAGCGCTGGTTTCGGCTGATTACCGAGTTAAGGTGTGTGAGTTGATGATGATTGTTGCCGTTCGAGCTCGCTATGCCCAGTAGGTGACAGTCTGTGGACTTGTTGTAAGTTTGATGATGGCTCGTTGTGTGATGGCTATCATCTGCAGTGCGTTATGATAGGCCACCAATGTTACAAGTCATCCAAAGCGTGCTTGATCACAGTATACGCAGCAAGGAATCGGAATCAGTGTTAGAGAGCTGACTGTGGATGGGTCTACTGACACAACGATAACGTCAGTCGTGAGTCTTATCCTCGCGGTGGCTTGCTTCGTGACAATTGAGGTTCTGTGACACAGAATAACATCACTCATGAGTTTGTCCGTGAACTTGCATTTTGGCTTCATCAAAGTCTATAACGCCGCAATAACAACGATAGAAGTTCAATTGTTTAGAGATAAAAGTTATGCTATAGATTCAGTTATCACTGAAAACTATTCCCACCTCGAGTGCAGCCTGAACGGACTTGAACCTGACCCTCAATTAAAAGTCTGTGCTCTACCGACGTGAGGCTACTCAGGCTTCAATTGAAATGTCGTGAAATCACTGTTCTATGTCATTATTAAGATGAGCAACAGGAACCTCAATATTTCTTGCATGCCAAATTGTAAACTGGCTTCTGACAAGATCCACCTTCTCATCCTGCTGGGGAGAGGGGAATTAGCTCAAATGGTAGATGGCGCTCGCTTTGCATGCGAGAAGTAGCGGGATCGATGCCCGCATTCTCCAATAGTTTGGATCTTCTGACAAGTTCCTTTGAAAACACTGCACGTCTCGCAAGACATAGTTTGGATGGGAATCTTCAGATTACGTCCCAAATGTGCAGTGTGATTCGAGATTGATGGAAGAAGGGCTGCCTGCCCGGCTAGCTCAGTCGGCTTTTAAGTAGCGGGGTGCATGGAAAAGAACGCCTTCCTAATCCTCAGGGCGTGGTATCTTCGCCCCACGTTGGGCTTCTACTCAACTCTTCTGATGGAATTGTGGGACAGCTTTGTGTAGTCAAAGAATCTTTACACCCCACCAAAAGAGCCAAAGTGGCTGCGCAATTGAGTTAGTGTGTTTGGCTCTTAAACAAAGTTGGTGGTTTGAGCGTACCTAGGGCTGCACGGCTTTTAATTCATATGCTATGAGCACATCACACTTAATAAATTCATATGGCGTCCTCGTCCCAACCGCAAAGAATAACAGTGTGGGACAATCGAGGTCTACTACACAAGATAACAGCACTCAGTAGTGCGTGTCCGCTGCCCGCCAGCAATTAGAAAGATGGAAGGTCAATTGCTGGATTTGTTTCATGACAATGAGGTCAATGAGGTCTCGACAACAGACACAAAAACTGACTCGTATCGGTGTGTCTGCTCAACTTGCATTTTGTGCTTCATCAAACTCAGTAACGCCCGCAATTACAAAGGATAAAGTCAATTGTAGATATACATGTGTGCTATAATCATTTAAATGAACCATTCCACCTCGAGATGCAGCCTGAACAGGGACTCTGAACTCGGACTTCAGAGGTAAAAGTCTGCAGCTCTACTACTGAGCTACTCAGGCTTCAATTGACATGGGTCGAAAAACACTGTCATTCATTATTTGAATGATGAGCTACGGCGGAACCCTGAATATAATCTGGGATTCCCGAATTATAAGAGATTCTAACAAAATCACCTTCATCAGCCTAGGAAGAGGAATTAGATCAAATGTAGCGCCTGCTCGCTTAGCATCGAGTAGTACGGATCGCATGCCCGACATTCTCCCAATTGTTATAGCATTCTTCATCAATTTACAGAAGTTCCATTGAAAACATGCAAGGATCCTCTTCAAACAGTGTTGGAATGGAAACTCTGCACGATTACGATCCAAATTTGAGTGCCATTTAGTCTGATTAGAGAAGATGGATTTAAAAGTACTCCGCATAAAGCTCAGTCGTATAGAGCATGAACCTTAATCTCAGGGCGTGGTTCTTAAGCCCACGTATGGGCGTCAATGCCTTTATCTCTATCTGATGTGATTCACAGTACACCAGCTTTTATCTGCGACATAGCTTTGTGTTAATCAAAGACATCTATTACACTACAAAGAGCAAGCAGCGAGTCTACTGATGCCAACTGTACGCGTTTCGGCGTTAAACCGAATAATGGTGGGTTCGAGGCCCACCCATGGACCGCTTGCTTTTAATCTTCATATGCTTTTGAAGTCAACATCCACAGTACCACGAAGTTATGTTCCAAAAGCGTCTACAAACTGCAAAATTACAGTGTTGGACATTGAGTCTACTGACACAAGATAACATCACTGGATGCTGTGTCCTCAGCGCTGGCTTATGGCTTCGTAAGACAATGAGGATCTTCGTGAACGATAATCATCACCTCTAATGAGTGTCCGCATGAACTTGGCATTTTGTTGCTTCATCAAAACTACTACGCCAAGCCAATAACAAACGATAGAATTCATATTCAGTATCACTGAAACAAAATTCCACCTGATGGCAGCTACTAACAGGAGGACTTTGAACCCTGAGACCTCAGATTATAAAGTCTGATGCTTCAGCGCGTACTGAGACGAACTACACCGCTTCAATTGAAATTCGTGTAAATACAAACTGTCATTACAATTATTGAAGTGATGTAGGCAACAGAACCCTGCAATATTTCTGGCATTCAAATTGTAAACTGTGGGTTCTGAACCAAGGAATCCACCTTTCTCATCCTGCGGGAAGAATTAGAACTCAAAATGGCTAGAGCGCTCCTTTGCATCGAGAAGTAGCGATCGAGCCCGCAATCTCCTAATAATTTCGATTTTTCTAACAAGTTCCTTTGAAAACACTGCACTGTCTGCAAGACATAGGTTTGATGGGAACCTTCAGATTACGTCCAAATGGATGTCATTATTGATCGAGATGATGGAAGGAAGGCTGCCCTGCCGGCTAGCTCAGTCGGATATTGAGCATGAGACTCTTTAATCTCAGGGTCGGTGTTCGAGCCCCACGTTGGCTTTTCGCTCTAACTCTTCTGATGAATGGTGGCACTAGCTTTGTCGTGTCAAAAGAATCTATACACCCCACTGCGCAAAGAGCAGAAGTGGCTGGCCCAATTGTTATTGTTTGGCTGTTAAACGAAAAGGTGTGGTTGTTTGAGTCGTACCTAGGCTACCAGGCTTAATCTCGTATGCTCACATGAGCACATTACCAAAATTATTGCGTCTTCCAAACGCAACTAATAACAGTGTGGACAATGAGGTCTACTGACACACCATAACATCACTCAGATCTGTGTCCGCTGCCCCGCAATAAAAGAATGGAAGTCAATGCTGGATTTGTTTCATGAACATGATCAATGGAGGTCTCACACAGACACAAGAAAACATACTCGTATCGTGTGCTCTGCTCAACTTGCATTTGTGCTTCATCAAATCATAACGACCGCAATTACAAGGATAGAAGTCAATTGTTGATATTACAATTTTGCTATAGATTCAGTTTATATGAACCTATTCCACCCATGCGCCTAACAGGACTTGACTCTGACTTCAGAGTAAAAGTCTATGCTCTACCG
>PIJE02000768.1:190919-200919 GCA_002895965.2 Coryphaenoides rupestris
GTGTGTATCCTTGTGTGTTTGTGTGTGTATGTGTATGTTGTGTGTGTGTGTGGTGTGTGTATCCTTGCGTGTGTGTGTGTGGTGTGTGTGTGGTCAGTATACATAAAGCTATTCATGGCCACACTGGTTCCTCAGGATGTCTTCTCCGCCGAGAGAGAGAGAAACTTCAGTGGCCTCAGGAACGGAGACGTCAACACACTCTGCGTGACAGGAAGTCTCAATCAGAACCATTTGTTTTTTCATGTGTGTGGTGTGTGTGTGTGTGTGTGTGTGTGTGTGTGTGTGTGTGTCTCCCCAGTTCATTATCTTTGTGTCAGTAAACCAATGTCAGTAAATCACCGCTTCGCCGAAAGTGATTGCGCACGCTGCCTGAACAATGGCCCCTTTTGTAAACTCGTCGCAGGATTCAGTAAATGTTGAAATATATAAAACATTGCGCTTGGAAACAACTTTTTTGTGCGCAGGGTCACGGACTAAATAATGTGTAGCATGTGCCACAGGGGGTCACATTGTCTTGTGTTCTGTCGGATAACTGTTCCGTGATTGGATATGAGGGATTCTAACGTCGGGATTCTAAACAGAGGTTCAAGCAGTCGCGAGCCACTAGCTCCTAGCCGCTAGACGTTAGCCGCTAGACGCTAGACACTAGATACTAGCCACTAGCCACTAGCCACAAGCCCACTAAACACTAGCTACTAGCCACTAGACACTAGCCACTAGCCACAAGCCACTAGACACTAGACTAGCCACAAGCCACTAGCCACTAGACACTAGACACTAGCCACAAGCCACTAGACACTAGACACTAGCTACTAGCCACTAGCCACTAGCCACTAGCCACAAGCCACTAGACACTAGACGCTAGCTGCCAGCCACTAGCGAGCACCGTCTGCCTCCTCCGCTCTCTGTCTCACATTTTATTTTGTCGTCTCGTTCCACAGCTGACCTTCCTGAAGAACCTCACCTTGGCCAACCAGTGGACCCTCAAGCTCCCGGCCAGCCAACCGGTGCACCCCGTCATGACCTTCGATCCGAACGACAGCAACTTCCTCTATCTGATGACCTCCCACCATGTAAGTTGTTATTGCTCCCGCCCCTCAACCACAGATACGGATCTCAAAGGTCCTTCACGGGCCATGTATGTATGACACCTTAGCCACCCAAAGAAGGCTGACTGAGTCAAATGGCCCAGATAAACCTGTTTCCTGTGCTGTATTTACAACTCTCTTACTGCGGAACGGAAATGTGTTCTACTTTATGATTTAGAAATAATAGGTGTTAATGGCAGGTTAGATTCGTAAAACACACTGATTGCTGGTCTAAATCCTAATTGCTTGAATGGTAAATGGATTGCAGTTTAAAAAAGCGCTTTACAGTATTGCCTCACAATTCACCCATTCATACACCGACGGCCGGTGTCAACCATTGCAAGGTAACAACCAACACGTCAGGAGCAGTTAGGGTTAAGGTGGGTCTCGCTCAGGGGACACCTCCACACTTAGCTTAGGAGGAGGGGAGGGAGCCCGGGATCGAACCGACAACCTTCCTGTTGCCAGACGACCGCTCTGACACCTCCTGAGCTACCGCCGCGTTGCTATCGTGACACCGAGGGGAGGATGATATCGAGGTGAATGACACAATGATGGACGCTGATGTATAATTTGATGTTTTAAAAGGTCAATACTCTCATTAATCCCCCCCCCCCCCCGTCGCCTCCTGGAAGTTTGTCGGTTATTGATACCAGGCACCCGTAACAATTACAGAAAATAATTGTTTAAATAAATGGATTTTTTGTGTGGTGTTTGGTGTGTGTATGTTTTGTGTGCAGCTTCTGAGGGTGAAGGTGGCAGAATGCGGCCGCTACCGGGACTGCAATGAGTGCCTAGGAGCTGGCGATGCCCACTGTGGTTGGTGTACCCTGGAGAATAGGTACGAGAAAGACTCTCTCTCTCTCTCTCTCTCTCTCTCTCTCTCTCTGTATCTCTCTCTCTCAATATCTCTGTCCCGGTCAATATCTCTCTGTCTATCTATCACTCTATAGCTCAGTTAAGCTCTCTCTCTCTCTCTCTCTCTCTCTCTCTCTCTCTGTATCTCTCTCTCTCAATATCTCTGTCCCGGTCAATATCTCTCTGTCTATCTATCACTCTATAGCTCAGTTAAGCTCTCTCTCTCTCTCTCTCTCTCAATATCTACAGTATCTCTCTCTCTCTCTCTCAATATTTCTCCCGGTCAATATCTCTCTGTCTATCTATCACTTTATAGCTCAGTTAAGTTCTCTCTCTCTCTCTCTCTCTCTCTCTCTCTCACACACACACACAATAGCTCTCCCTGTCAATATCTTTCTGTCTGTCTATCACTCTGTAGCTGAGCTGAGGTCTCTCTCTCACTCTCTCTCTATCTCAATGTCTCTTTCTCACTCTCTATCTCAATATCTCTCTCTCTCTCTCTCTCTCTCTCTCAATAGCTCTCCCTGTCAATATCTCTCGGTCTGTCTATCACTCTGTAGCTAATCTGAGCTCTCTCACTCTCTCGCTGTCTCAACATCTCTCTCTCTCTCTCTCTCTCTCTCTCAATATCTCTCCCTGTCAATTTCACTCTCAATATCCCTCACTCTCTCCCCCTCTCTCTCCCACTCTCTCTCTCTATCTATTTCGACATCGCTCTCACTTCCTCCCGTCCCGGCATCTGTTCCTCAGTTCTGTGTTGTGTTCTGCCTCTCTCTCCGTATCTCTCGCTCTATCGCTCCCTCCCTTTGTTGTGCTGCGGTGTGTGTGTTTGTGTGTTCGCTGTAATACTGCTGTCATCATCGCCTGCCTTTCTCGCTCTCTCTCTCTCTCGCTCTCTCTCTCTCTCTCTCTCTCTCTCTCTCTCTCTCTCTCTGTCTCTCGCTGTCTCTCTCCCCCTTCTCTGACCTCAGTATCAGTGACAGTGAAAAATATAATTCAATCTGGCTTTTCAACGTTACACACTGGGGCTTGATGTGCTGAGCAGGGCGATGAGACGGAGAATACGACGGCAGAGGAACAGTGTGTTGTTGTTTGTGTTTGTTGGTTTGTTCATTGATTCAAGCAGGGGAACAATGCACATTAATTAACATCACAGTACAGTACGTCATCCTGTAAATGTGCCGGATTTAGCCACGCAGGCTATTTTTCATCCGCAGTCCCTGGCAGGTTGACGGTATCACGGTTAGACCCTCAGATGTCACAATTCCTTAGATGGCGAGAGAACGTTCAACACGTTTCGTTTATTGTGTCGGCGTTCTCCGCGTTCTCCGAAGACGTGAGAACATCCGCGATGTAACTTAAATAAGATAGAACTTTAATAAGATGAGTTTAAGCTATAAATAAAGCACGGCCTCCTGCGTTCTCCGCCAGCCGTGGCTTGATCCATCGCCGTTATTTCTGCCGTTAGTTAAACAACCGGGAGCAGTACTTTGTTTTCTAAGGCAATAATACCCCCTCCGTCCTCCGTCCCCCGTCCCCGTCCCCGTCCCCGTCCCCCTACCAAGAGGTTGCTTCAGCATAAATAGCAGCACATACAGTATATCTCTTACTAGCCCCTCAGACTGTCCAACAACAGCGCTGTTTGGACCGGGTCCCAGGGTGTTTTGCAGTGTTTATTGGGCTCGGGGCTGGCGTCCAAGCACCCAGTGTGCGGTTTTCGGCCAGTGCTCGTGCTAACGCTAGTGCTACTGCTAGTGTGTGTGTGTGTGTGTGTGTGTGTGTGTGTGTGAGAGAGAGAGAGAGAGAGAGAGACAGTGTTATCGTAGCTGTCTGGATTTCACTAAACGCCTCCATTCAGCGATGCCATTTCCGAGTCATTCACTTTGTTCTGAGAAGACTCTGACTCGGTGTACTTTGTGTCTTAATGTTGTGTTTGGCCGTTTGTGTGTCCCTTGTGGTTGTTGTCATCGTCATCGCGAGCGTCTGTGTGTGTGTGTGTGTGTGTGTGTTTGTGTGTGTGTGACACTCACACTTGCTGTTTGTTATTTGGCTGTGTTTCCGTGTGTGTGTGTGTCTGTGTGTGTACACGTGTGTGTGAGTTTGCCAGTGTGTTCATCTGAAGATGTGTACATGTACTTGTGTACATGTGTGTCCTCTCATTGAGTGTGTGTGTGTGTGTTGAGAGTCGTGGGTGCGGGTCGTGTGTGTGTTGTGTGTGCTCATGTGTGTGTCTGTGTGTGTTCTGTACGTGCACTGTGTGTGGTGTGTGTGTGTGTGTGTACATGTGTGAGTTTGCCAGTCGTGTCGCATCTGAGTTTGTGTTACATGTATTTGTACATGTTTTGGTCTCTGAGTGTGCGTGTGCAGTGGTATAGTGCATGTGTCGTGTACATGTGTGAGTTTGCCAGTGTGTCCCATTCAAGACAATGTACATGTATTCGTGGTCTGTGTGTGTCTCTGAGTGTGCGTGCGTGTGCATGTGTGTGTGTGCATCAAGTGTGTGTCCGTGTGTGTTGTTTGTGTGTGTGTGTGTGTGCGTGATGAAAGCAGATCAGAGGAGATAGGGGGGGTTTTAGGCGACGGCTTCTGCCGTGGCTGGCGGCCAGTTTACAGGCCGGGAGAGTGGAGCTGATGATAGCCTCTGTGGTGTGTGTGTGTGTGTGTGTGTCCTGTCTGTGTGTCTGTCCTGTGGTGTGTCTGTTCTGGTGTGGTGTCTGTGGTGTGTCTGTCTGTGTGTGTCCGTATGTGTCGTGTGTGTGTGTGTGTGTGTGTGTGTGTGCGGTCAGAACTGTGTCTCTGTCCTGTCATCTCCCGGGCTCCCTTTTCCCCCCCCTAATATTTAATGTATCTGTCGGTGCCCGTTATGTAGTTCCTCTCTCCCTCCGCCGCACTACCATACCATTACTTTCCCCTCAATGCTTCCCTCTCTCTCGTCCTCTCTCTCTCTTCTCGTCTCCGGGCTCTCTTCCTCTCTCTATCTGTAGTCCCTCTCTTTCTTCCTTCTCATATTCTCCTCAAATGTCGCGTGGCTCCTCTCCTCTTCAACACACTCAAACCTACCCACCTTCCCCTGTCTGTCCTCTCCTTTCCTCTCTATCTCCTCTCTTCTCTCTTTCTCTCGTTCTCTTTTCTCTCTCTCTCCTCTCTCTCTCTCTCCTTCTCTCTCTCTTTTCTCTCTCTCTCTCTCCGTCTCTCTCTCGCTCCCTCTCTCCTCTCTCTCTCTGTCTCTCTCCTTCTCCCTCTCTCTCTTCTCTCTCCCTCTCGCTCTCTGTCTCTCCTTCTCCTCTCTCTCTCCCTCTCGCTCTTTCTCTCTCCTTCTCTCTCTCTCTCCCTCCCTCTCTCTCCTCTCTCTCTCTCCTCTCTCTCCCTCTCCCTCTATCTCGCCTCTCTCTCTCTCTCATACCCCTTGTTCCGCTGTCTCACTGTTCTTCTTCTTCTTCTTCTCTCCTTCTTCTTCTCTTGTCCTCTCTCTCGTTCGTCCTCTCTCTCGCCCTCCACAAAGAGCAGTGATTGTGCTGCTGGTGGAGGGAGGGAGGGAGGGAGGAGGGAGAGAGGGGGAGACAGAGAGAGAGCACACACTACGTCTTTTGACAGGGAAATGTCAGGCGCGCCTAAGTGTGAACATGTATTTATGTGTGTGTCTGTGTGTGTGTGTGTGTGTGTGTTGTGTGTGTGTGTGTGTGTGTGTGTGTGTGTGTGTGTTGTATGTGAACGTATATATGCACGTCTGCGCATGCATATTCATGCGTTCCCGGATGCGTCGCTTTGTGCGTGCTTACGTCTTACATTCCTGTGTGCTTTCGTGTGTGTGTGTGTGTGTGTGTCGTGTGTACATCGTGTGTGTGTGTCTATCGTGTGTGTGTGTGTGAGTATATTTGCTCCTGCAGTTCATGGGATCTGAGGTCATGAGTGTGCCTTTGTGTGTGTGTGTGTGTGTGTGTGTTTGTGCGTGCGTTGTCTGCGGCTGTGTTTGGCCAGTCACAATGCTCTCTCAGCTGTGTGGTGGTGGTGGTGGTGGTGTGACCTGACCTCCCACCGGACCTCCAGTGGACCCCGGGTGGTGGTGGTGGTGGTGGTGGGGGTGTGCGGGGTTCAGGGGGTTGTCGTGTGCGGGCGGCTGGCCCCTCGCTGTCCCTCCACCACCAGCAGCAGCAGCAGTATCAGCCCCAGCAGCAGCCTCAGCACGTCGCTCCCTCTCCAGAGATGAAAGCGCCTCTCCAGTCTGCAGTGCTAACCTCTTCACATTTAGCAAAGTCTGCCGCTTGTCTCCGTGGGCGCGAGTTTGATTTTATGCGTCACTGTGGCGACATCCAAACTACATCTGTGTGTGTGTGTCTATGTGTGTCTATGTGTGTCTGTCTGTGTGTGTGTGTGTGTGTGTGTGTATGTGTGTGTGTATGTGTGCGTGTGTGTGTGTGTGTGCACAGAACACATGAATGTAAGCCTGTTCTTGTGTCATGTATGTCACATTGTTGTCTGAACATGCGAGAAGTCCCTGATCAAAAGAAAAGTCTCTCTCTCTCTCTCTCTCTATCTCTCTCTCTCTCTCTCTCTCTCTCTCCCTGCTGGGGTCAATTTGATCTCGGAGTCATCGCAAGAATGCGTGCCATAATATCTTCATTCAATTTGAAATTGCGCGTTCGTGTCGCCTGAACGTGATCTTCGCTTATCTGATGACGCTTGACTAGCAGTGATTGTGGGCGGGGGGGGGGGGGGTGTGTGTGTGTGTGATTCTGCCGTGTGTGTGTGTGGGGTTATTAAGGGCCCTGTGTGTTCCATGGCCCTCTATTTCTATGAGGTCTGCGTGTATGCGGTGGCGCGTCGGTCGGCGAAAACAGGAAGTGAAAGAGGAAATGACATACTGACTCGCGCTGTGGGAGGGGAGGGGTCTGCCGCAGCGGCCCGCGATCCCCCCGTCGGCCCGCTTTCCTGTCGTCGGGAGCGCACACACACACACACACACACACACACACACACACCACAAGACATAAAAACACTAATCCAGAGACGCAGTGTCCCTGTAAACCTCTCGCCTTGCCTCTCTCAACACATGGGACAGGCGTCCCATTAAACAACACCACCCCCCCCCCTGATTACTTTTCCCTTTGTCCTCAGAAACCGCACACAGATTGTCTCATGCCAGGGGTTTAACTGCATTGCGCTGCACTTGATTAAACTCTCTTCCCGAGAGATCATAAAGATGATGATCGCAATAATAATAATAATAATAAAAATAATAATAATAATCCTATAATCGTCGCCTAATAATATCTCATAGCCTGTCATGAGTTCGGCATCTTTGGACCAACTGGACCTAAACACAAACAGGAATAATGTTGTTTATTCATAATTAGTATTGCACCATTGCCGCAATAAATAATACATGTCATCTCATGACTTCATAGTACATACAAAAGATAAGCTTTTGTCTCATTCATAGGTTTTGACGGCGGCGAGTTTCCCCATTGTGGGGAATATTATCGTATAAATAGTCATCGTATAAATAATATAAATCCCCAGTCACTCTGATCTGTAACACTGTGAACAACGCCGGGTTCACTTTCTCATAGCCGACGCAACCTGGTGCGTTTCCACTCACACTGTCATTATAAGAATACATGCAGGGACCTGTTTGCGTGATTGAGAACTGTTTCTGTACACAAAGTGCTGGGCCCCGGGATACGTTTCAAAAGGGTTTTGTAAAGTCAGGACAATGGAGAGATCATTGTCTGTGTGCGCTGGGATTGCGAAGGCCGCTACGTCACGTCGAGATGTTTTATACGTTTCAGAACAAAATAAGGAAGTTTGTATTCCCCCCAGTGCCCAGTCTTCAGGCTATTTGTGCTTTTGTGGTTTCTGATCTATTTTTTTGTGCGTTCTCCTCCTCCCGTGTTCTGTGATCCTACACAGATGTCACATTTCGGACAATTTGACGAAAGACGCGATTAAGGCCGACGACATACAGTCACAGAGACAATCGCCGCTTTCAGAGTCCGTCTTGGGGGGTCGGGGGGGGTCGGGGAGTGTGATGCGTTTGCGGTGCGGTGCGGTGCGGCGCGGCGCTCGCTAACCTTTTTAGGAATGGGTTTTTATTGTGTTTCATTAACGGCGCCGACATGCACTGTATCCCGGGTTTAGGAGCTGTTTGTGTGTCGGCGGGGGGATTTCTGTGTGGTCTGCAGAGGCAGAGGCAGCCAGTCCGGTCTATTCTTAGATCAAGCTAGCGACCTCACTGTCCACACACCACCCCCCCCCCCCCCCCCTCCTACCCCCTACCCCCATACCCCCCCACCGCTTGTACCGTAAAATGCCAGGGGGGACTGGCAATGTGCACATTTATTCCCCATTAGACACAACACACATGGACACACACACACATGGACACACACACACACACACACAGACTTAGGCACACACACACAGACTTAGGCACACACACACACACACACACACACACACACACTTGGATGTGACGTGCAATTCCCGTCGGGTACTCAAGCAAACACTTTCACCCACAGCCTCACATGGGCAGCCATGCATGCATGCGGGCAGTAGCACCCATGAATGTATGCCGACACACACACACACACACACACAGCTCACAGCCACAGACTCACACCATACACACACGTGCACACACACACACACACACACACACACAAGGATTGAAGTGTGCTCGTTACAATGCTAAACAGTGCTAAATGGTAGCTCTTTGATTGCGTCACCCTGAGAGGGCGTGCTGACCTTGGAGTCTGAGTCTGCAGATGAACTCTCTCTGCTGTTCTCTGTTTGCTGTTCTCGGCTCTACTGCTGCTGCTGCTGCTGCTGCTTTATTGTTGGAACAAATGGGGGCGGGATCTATGGCTGCCCCCGGTCCTGGTGATGAATGTGATCTCGCACTGGCTCCACTACACACACACAGCACACACACCACACACACACATGCATGGAGAGACACACACACACACGCGCACAACCACACACACACGCATGGAGAGACACACACACACACACACACATACATGGCATGGAGAGACACACACACACACGCATGGAGAGACACACACACACACGCACACACACACACACACACACACACCACACATGCATGGAGACACACAACACACACACACAAATGCATTGAGAGACCACCACACACACATGCACACACACACACACACATGCATGGAGAGACACACACACACAGAGACATACACACACACATAGACACACATTCATATGATTTTGACACACACACACACACACAGACTTTTGATTGAAACAGATTAACAGTCAAGTCGGTGGTTTCTTAATTGAATTATCAGCAAGTGGCCCCTGATCTCACAGCCGTAGGGGACGTTGTCATGGCGATGTGTTTTGACCCAGTGTCAAACAGAGACGGGCTGTGTTGAACCAGAAACGTAGTGGGACAAATTGAGGCAAAAAAATTGCCCCTCTTTGCACATCGTCTGTGATTTCACAAGGACCAGATCGGTTACCTGAACAGGAACAAGGCGGCGACCTTGGCTCGTATGACAAGGACAGGAAGAGAAGAGTTTACAAAAAAAAAGAAAAGTAAAATGGTAAATGTATTGCGATGCAGTTACCTCACGTTCACCTATTTATACACCGACGGCGGTGTCAACCATGCAAGGTAACAACCAACACGTCAGGAGCAGCTAGGGTTAGGTGGCGTCTTGCTCAGGGACACCTCCACACTTAGCTAGGAGGGGGAGGAGCCCCGGGGATCGAACCAGCAACCTTCCTGTTCCCAGACAACTGCTCTTAGACCTCCTGAGCTACTGCCGCCCAGTGACTTTGCAGTCTGTGTAAGCTTTCATAAGCCTTTGTCACACTTATTTGTCAAAGCGTTGTTCTGGAAAGTTCTCCGCCACCAACCAACAACACGCAGCCAGTGTGTGTTGATTGGACGCAGATGGAGAATGTCTTCCAAACAGATTTCCCCCGCAGTCGCAACCGTTGGAAGACGGTGACAACGACTAGAGACAAGGGTGGCTGAAATTTGGGGAACGAACGGCACTTCTTCAGCGTGT
>PIJE02000768.1:203419-205919 GCA_002895965.2 Coryphaenoides rupestris
TGTCTCTCTCTGTCTCTCTCTGTCTCTCTCTCTCTCTCTGTCTCTCTCTGTCTCTTTCTGTCTCTCTCTGTCTCTCTCTCTCTCTGTCTCTCTGTCTCTCTCTCTCTCCCTCTGTCTCCCTCTGTCTCTCTCTGTGTCTCTGTCTCTCTCTGTCTCTCTCTGTCTCTCTCTCTCTCTCTCTCTGTGTCTCTCTGTCTCTTCTTATTGTGCGTTGTGACAAGCAGAGCCACTGCTCAGTACGGGCCAAGCTAATGAGCATGTGTAGCACAGCATATATTGTTCCACACGTCCGTCAAAATCTCAACGTTTGCTCCTGTCTTTGTTCTCTGTGTTACCTCGTTTTACAGTTTTACGTGTTCAGCCTGTCCTAAAATCAGCCAAATTATAATTGACACGACAAGCAATGATATAAACTGTCTGATTGCCGGGAGTGACAGTAAAACAAATTAATTTAGTCTGCCGTGAGCCATACCGCGGTTTTAGAAACTTTGAAAAGATAAGCTTTATTCGTTCGTTTTAATTGAAGTAGCTTGTCAGACTTATACATCGGTTCAAATGTCTCAAGAGTGAGATTTGAACAAGGACCATAGGGCTGGATTTGCTGCCTCTCCGGAATTTGCTGCTGCATGGCAACGGTGTGTCGTGACAACGGGGGGAAGCTCAGTGTGACAGCCCAGCCTAGCCTAGCCTAGCCTGTCAGTCAATCAGTCAGTCAGAGCTAGGCTAGGCTAGTCTAGCCTGTCAGTCAGTCAGTCAGTCAGTCAGAGCTAGGCTAGGCTAGTCTAGGCTGCGGGGGTCGCCCCATCCTGAGCGGGGCTCTCCAGTTTGTCAGAACAGGGGGGGGGGGGGTCCCGCGTTATCTTGTTCCCAGATATGTACCAAGATAGTGTCGGGCAAGGAGACAGATTGTTGCAGTCGTGCAGCCTGAGCAGTGAGCATGCCTCTCCCCCCAGAGAGCCATTTTGTTTTGGGGGAGTTGTGTGTCTCCAGCACCGTACTCACTTCAGAATTTGTCGACGACGGTAGCGCTTCAAGTCAAGCTCGCGAAACGAGGGGACGGAGGACGGAAATGGCAACCGGGTGACAGCGTTCGGAAACGCAAAAAGTGTTCTCGGGTAATCAGATATTTATGCGGCTCAAACCCGTGACACGTGACTGTTTAGCTTCTTGGTGGTGGCATTTTAACGCCAAGTGTGAACCTAATTAGTCGCTCTCTCCGTGTGATGAGGATGAGGATGACGAGGACGACGAGGATGAAGATGATGTGTTAATTGGACTCAACATGGGACGGGACATTTGTGAGGAGACATGAAGGGACACATTCAGCTGACACAGTGTGAGAATACATTTGATTTTTTCGTCCCCGGGTTTCTCTCGGCGCTGCATAGTTTGGTCATTAACGGGGGGGGGGGGGGGGGGGCTGGGAGATCTTTCGCCGGGGACTCTTTTGTAGGTCAGCTCAGGGCCCCCGCAGCTGTCCAACGCTCCGCCATAACTCAGAGTCACGGGAAGCGCGACTCAAGTTTGTCTCCCTAAACAGGAAGTGCTGGTCAGGAAACAGGAAGCCGGCGCCTTGGCCAGGATGTGATCAATTCCAAAGACAATAGAACAAGAGGCCGAGGGAATTTGTCAGGGGCCGTTGCGGCGCATTTACCCAGCGACTTTAGCTCGAAGTCATCTGCCTCTACCGCTCTCTCTCTCTCTCTCTCTCTCTCTCTCTCTCTCTCTCTCTCTCTCTCTCTCTCTCTCGCTTTTCTCTTCTTCAAAAGTCTTTTTCCCTCCCCGCTTTGCCGCCCTGTTTTTCTCACACCGAAATTAATTTATGTCGGTGAGGTGTTATGGAGCTGATTACTGACGTCTCTCACGCTTCAGCACGCAGCCAAACTTAGATATGAGTGTAGAACGTCGCCATCTGGTTCTTTATCACACATCGCTTTCTATCTACCTCGATCGTTCTCAACTCCGCCCATGTGATGCCTCCTTGTCGTTAGGCGACTTCTGAAGTCGGCGGGGGGAACTTTGGCACACACTGCACACTGCACTACACTAGACTACACATGAAGACTCCACCGATCCGATCGTCTACATCACTGAAGACTCACCGAAATCTCTCGCGGGAATAAAATGACGACTCACGTCGACGCGAAATGGAATACAGGCGGGGACTACATAATCGCGATCTCTCGTGGTCTCAGTGCGCCGAGGCGGGCCCCGATAACATCAAACCGCTTTCAAAGTCAAACCAAAGTCAAGCGGTCTTGAGAAACTCCCCCACACACACACACACACACACATGCACACACACACACACGCACACACGCACACTACGTGACAATCACAGCCGACTTCAGCCCGAATCTGATCGGGTGTGTCACCCTCTACCCAAGACTAACCAAGTTAATACGGTCACACAACCACTTCCTCTCTCGCTCTCTCTCTCTCTCTCTCTCTCTCTCTCTCTCTCTCTCTCTCTCTCTCTGTCTCTCTGTCTGTCTGTCTG
>PIJE02000768.1:210919-223419 GCA_002895965.2 Coryphaenoides rupestris
TGTGTGTGTGTGTGTGTGTGTGTGTGTGTGTGTGTGTGTGTGTGTGTGTGTGTGTGTGTGTGTGTGTGTGTGTGTGTGTGAGAAAGAGGGAGAGAGAGAGAGAGAGAAAGAGACAGAGAGACAGAGAGACAGAGAGACAGAGGCAGGCAGACAGAGAGAGAGAGGAACATTTAAATGTATTCCTTGAATTCCTTGAATTACCAATACTCTTCTGACATTAAAGCATGCGAAGAGGGAGAGACAGAGAAAGAGAGACACAGAGAGAGACACAGAGAGAGAGAGAGACACAGAGACACAGAGAGAGAGAGAGACACAGAGACACAGAGAGAGAGAGAGACACAGAGAGAGACACAGACACAGAGAGAGAGAGACAGACAGCCAGAGAGACAGTGTATGCTTATTATGAATGAGGAGAACAGGGTTACAGGGTCTTGACTGTCAGTGTTAGGTCAAGCAGAGCGCTTGTGTGAATGTTTTCTGTCTGTCTGTGTCTGTGTGCAAGTGTGTGTGTTTGTGCATTCGTGTGTGTGTGTGTGTGTGTGTGTGTGTGCGTGCGCGTGCGCATGTGTGTGTGAGTGACACAGAAAGGGAGTCAGGGAAGACAGAGAACTTGTGGCTGATAACAGCTCTGAGAGAGCTGTCTGCTTTTAAACACTCCCCTTTACTTTCCTGCACCTTCCTCCTCCTCCTCCTCCTCCTCACCACACACACACACTGGTAGTAGGCTGTTGTGCCATCATGTTGTTAATAGAGTGAATTGTTGCACAGACCATAGCCCCGGTTGACCCCCGCGACCCAAACACTAATCAGCTGGGTGAGCGTGGCTACTGGTGCTGCTGCTGCTGCTGCTGCTGGTGGTGGTGCTGGTGGTGGTGCTGCTGCTGGTGCTGGTGGTGGTGGTGGTGCTGCTGCTGCTGGTTCTGATGCTGCTGCCCGGCCAGTGAATGCCATGTTATGTTATGATTTGTTATGTTCCATCATCACTACACTATGACACTGGTTCAGGTCTGTCAGTAAGTGGCACATATGTTATATTGATGCTGTTATCTGAATGTTTTTTGTTCTCTCTCTGTGTGTGTGTGTGTGTGTGTTTCTGTGTGTGTGTGTGTGTGTGTGTGTGTGTGTGTGTGTGTGTGTGTGTGTGTGTGTGTGTGTGTTTCTGTGTGTGTGTGTATGTGTGTCTATGTATATGTGTGTGTCTGTCTCTATGTCTTGGTGTGTATATGTGTCTGTCTGTCTGTATATGTATGACTGTTCCTGTGTGTGTGTGTGGTGTCTGGGTTCGTGTGTGTGTGTGTGCATCAGATGCATCAGCTGTCTGAGCAGCGGTGAGGTGTTACTGGGACCATGAGCGCCACACCTGTCTCTCCACCAAGGACGAGTCGAGACCAGGCCTGCTGGAGGTGAGTGACACCGACACCGCCCCCCCCCCCCCCCCCCCCCCCCGCAGTAGAGAAAGCACTGGGAAACCTTTTCGCTTTTTGTGAGCGAATTGTTCACCAATCATCCCCAGAGGGACGTGTATAATCCACACGACTGCAGGACAGAAAGTTTGCTGAATCTACTTGTGTTTGTGTGCAAGATTCTTTTTATTTTTTTAATGAGAAATATGAGCAGATCGGAAGCAAATAAGCAAATAAACTGCTAAATGCCATATCAACAAGTAGTCGTATCAACACCAGGGCAATATAAATGATACATGCTGTGTCGGTGAACTCTGGAGCGGTGTCAGTGCAAACATTAGCTGACCACAGACGTCTGGCGGGCGGGTGGGTGTGGTCTGGTCTGGTCTGTGTGCCGTTTCACAAAAATCTATCTACTGGGTTTTTTTTTGGTTTAAAAAGTCCTGCTGACTCACTCAGCTTCTAGAGCAGTACATTAAGCTACCTCTTCTGAGTGAATGTCGACACTAATAGGGTTGGTCAGGGGGGGGGGGGCTTTAAAGGGGAGATGGCTCACATTGAATGTACGACACGGTAACACACACACACACACACACACACACACACCACAGGTGAATCCTCTCCCTGGCACGGCACACGTGGTCTCGCGTGTGAGTTTATACCGTACGGGATAACACACTTCAAAAAAGTACACGCAATTCACACGCAAACGCCCGTGTCGCTTGACGTCGATCGCAACCGCGCCGTTTTATGAACCTTTGCTTTACTTGAGTTACGGCCGTTAAGAATCGACCCAGGGCCTCATTATTAGCAGATCAGGCCTCCCTCCTCATCATTACGACTGAGGTCAGGAGGGAGTTTGTAAAACGTCTGTCCGCCTCAGGGGTGGTCAACAGGGTCTCCCACAAAACTCCTGTCCTCTCCCTCCTCCCCTTCCTCCCCCCTCCCCCTCCCTCCCCTCCCCTCCTCCCCCTCCTCTCCCACCCTCTTCCCCTCCCCCCACCTTCCTCCCTCCCTCTCTGGGGGGCCGCAGGCAAGGAAGCCCGTTGATAATTTGAGTTTGCTCCATTGTGCTCGTGATCACATGTCACAATCATGCGTGCACAAGCATGCACACACACACAACACACCACACACAAACAACACACACACACACAACACCACACACACTCGTGTTTATTGGAATATTTGACGAACAAAGGCGAAAAGCGTAAAAGACTAAATATGTATAACAGATATGTAATTTTCCGAGGGGGTCTCTTCTCCTAAATTTGCTTTGGGGCGGGGGGGGGCTCCAAAGCCTGGTTTGCCTCTCCGGACCTGACGGTTCGCCTCCGGGTGGAGTATAGGGGGGGGAGGGGGGTGTATCGTGTCGCTCTATCATGTCGGGAGTATCAGCGCGTACGGAACATCACAAGACCCCCGCCATGAGAGCCTCTTTTGTTGTGCCGATTCGATTGGTAGGGCCGCACGCAGACATCGTGTCGTCACCGGCGTGGATTTCTCTCTCTTCTCCCCGCCTTCCCCCACCCACCCACCACACCCACCCCAACCACCCGCCACCCCGGGGTGCGTAGTAACTCAGCACTTTGTCGGCAACTCAAAAGGGGGGGGGGGGGGGTGAGGGAGGCGGGCTGACCCACTCCTGTCATCCTGCTGCTCTGCTCTGCTCTACGTCGTCTGCTTTTCCGATCGCTTTTGATGCTATGTTGTGTCCCCCCCCCACCCCGCCCCTCGCCGCCGGTGCCCCCGTTTCCTCCGCCTGCGCATAAACAGGACAGGTATATTTTGGGACGTGGCTCGGTGGTCCTGTAGCAGCCCCATTGTTTGTGTTTAACCCCCCCCCCACCCCTCTCCCCCCCCGCCCCCTCCCCTCTGTGTACGTCACTTCCTGTTTCCCCAGAACGCCGCTTCCTGCCCCAGCCTGATGGCCTCGGAGGTCCCGCCCTCCCGTCGGGGACGTCCCAGGACTTCGTCTTGTCACTTAGCAACGCCGTGGAGGTACGCCGGGGGAAAACCAACAGTTAATTTGATTTCACCGTCGGGGGAGAAGGGGGCGGGGCGGCGGGGGGGGGGGACAGGGGGGAGGTACTTGGAACCCACCAAGTGTCTTGATGAGGAATTGGCAGGGAGATAAAAAACCAAGGAAGGGAAGGAGGGGGGGGGGGGGGGCGGTAATTGCCATATGCGTAATTGGTTCAAGTGAGTGCAATGCCAGATGGACCAAGGTGCGAAGTGGAGCCCCGGTCGCGGCGTGATAACAGCAGCTGACGTAATCACATAATCCCCCTTATTGGAGGGGAAAGAGAGGAAGGGAGGGGGGGGGCGGGGGTGGAGGGGGTGGAGGGGTGGTGTGGAGGGTGCGGTGGTGGGGGGGCAAAATTGCACCGGTGAGTTGGAGACGGATATGATGAATGTCTCGATGCCTTTGTGGCTCACCTCTCCCCCCCCCACACCCACACACACACACAAACACACACACACACACACACATACACACACACGCACACATACACCTCCTCCTCCTCCTCCTCCTCCTCCTCCCCCACCCCCCCCCCCCCCCCCTTCTCCTGTTTATACAGACTGTGTCTGGCGGGCCTGTGTCTTAGTCAGCACCCGGTGTGCAGTCACTTAGGACCAAAGTAAAAGACGTGCCGATCAGTTCACACGCTTTTATTTTGTATTTTGGGGTATTTTAACAGTCAACTGCTGCTGCTGCTTCCTGTTTAGTTGGACTCCCTTAAGAAATGTTCCCCACTGGCTTACTCAGCACTGGAAAAAAAATGATATTTATAAAATGGTCACAACTATCACAGATAACCCTGGAATTCCCTGGAAAAATTCCAGGGCTGACTATTTTTTTCCGGCTGTGGTGGGTTGGTTGGGGGTTTGTACACCCCACGCTACTGCGTTGCCATAGTAACTCCCGGTCGCCAACTCACACACACACACACACACGCACACGCACGCACACACGTGCGCATGTAAACACACACACACACACACACAAATGAGCAATCTTTAGGTTTTCATTTTCAACATAGTTCAGATAAAGTCTTCTGTTTGCACATATCACTCAGAGATACACGAATTATTATCAGAAAACATAAAAATATTCTCAATTTGGCGACCACCTTTTACCTCTGCCCAAGCCCATCATCAAAACAGTCTTTTTTTTCCGGAGAATATGCCAGGGGTCGTGTAATTATTCCCTTTTTTAAAAGCACTTAAGCACTAAACCCATGGAAAATTGTTTAGCTTTGTCACGATTATGAATATTAACACAGGAGCAGGCTTCTTAGCGATTATTATTTGCAAGGTGCCGGAGTATTTTGCGGCTAATGGTCTTTCGATTTGAATTTCAATGGTTCCCGACGCAGCCGCTAAAACGCCGGACGAAAACGACGACTGAAAATAAGATTAATCTCGGTGGTCGGGGGCGGTCCCCCCGGTCACACGGCGCACAGTCGAGGTACTCGGTGCTCACACACACACAGAAGTACTCGTTGTGGTGCCTCACCTATCGCACACTGACTCACCGCCTGTGTGGTCCGATGGCTTGGCTCTGGCAACCTCGCGAAGATTGGATTCATATTCATTACTCTGCCTCCCAGATGAGTTACTGAGGTCCAGATGTGTATGCATATGAATTATGAATGGGATTGCATCTTTGCGCCTGCAGCACAATTATCCCCGGGTACTTTGCTTCCCTTGTACCCCTGCCAGAGTTGTCAATGGTTACCAGACCTTTTCTCTGAGAAAATTATCTCTCAGGTACCTACCATTTTCCCTGTCACTTTGCATGATCCGCGGGTGAAGATAACACAGAGCCGCGCGCCGGATATTACATTTCAGTCGGCGCAGTGGTGGAAGCTTATAATCACGCGTGTTCTTAAATATCATGATTATGAACGTTTCAAGGGCAATAGGTCGTCATTTGTGAATCTGTCATTTGAATAAAGCGGCGCAGTCCGTGCCCAGTTCAAAGCACACACATACGTACGTACGTACATGCATGCATACATGTATACCATACATACATGTACATACATACTGTGTATTTGTATTTTATTTATTTGACAGGGACAGTGTACTGCTTCTCGGCTGCACCAGAGTTACCTAAAAGCTCATTTGCATCTGCGGTTGTACAAACACACAATTAACACCGTGAAATAAAAGCCCGACGACAAAACAGTACGTATTTACTACACAACAACGATGACAGCAACAGCAACATTTCGCAGCGTTTGGACGCCACAAAAAACAGCACGATTTTACAACATTGAGACAAGTGTTAGTGTTTATGCGCGATGGGTACATCATGTTTGAGTGGATTTTAGCCATGATTTCACGTTGAATTTGAAATCAGTGAAGCTGCAGCGCTCTCCTATGTAAGTCGTGTGTTCACATGTACATAAACATACGTACAGGTACTTCTTCCCGTATAGTTCGATGGTCAACACAGATTGTGGTTCAGTCGAATATTTTTCCCATTAAACCATTATTTCTCATCCAGATTTAATCAAATTTTGATTAAATCTGGTTGGGGGGGGGGGTGGGGCGGGGGGGGAGTGGATGAAAAATAAAAAGAAGTATTTGGTTTAACTTGATTTAATTTGGTTCTCCTCATCCCAGGGGGAGCAGCTGCAGTGTGACTTTGGCACAGACCATCGATACGAGGCCACGTGGATGAACGGCTCCACGGTGAAGTGCGCCGGAGTGATAGTGAGTTCGGGCGAACGGCAACTTCTCCTTCCTCCTCCTCCTCCTCCTCCTCTTACCTCTTTCGCGTCTCGGGAGAGCGCCCAGACGAGGGTCTACTTCGTGGCGGCTGCTACTTCTGCTGCCGTGGCATCCGAGTCGTTTTAATAACACGTCCTATTATTCCATATCACCTCTCTCTCTCCCTCTTGTCTCCTCCTCACTCTCTCCTGTAGGATAATGGCATGCGTAACTCCTTGGGGTTGGACATATGCATATATATTTGAAAAAGCGCAATTAGGGAAGCGTCTCGGCGTTGTTTAGCTGATATTTAAATTGGTTTGACCTTAGGAGATTGAAGGCGGACTCAAAAAGTGTGTGTTTTGTGCTATCCGCGCAGCCTCGGCAATATTTTTGCCGTAATATCTCGCTGATTGCGTCTGTGAAACAGATGCTCTTTAAAACAGCATTTCCTTGCATCATTTTACCACGCTGCTGTCTCAGCCAATTCTCCTAACGTCCGCGTCACAAGATTTGTGATCTCAATTTAAACGTCGTGGTTTAAATAAAGGTTAACGACAAAACACAAAAATAATAAATAAAATAAAAATGTGATGATGTTGTCCTGTTAGCGCTGCAGTAGCCACTTGAAGCAATTACAAAATATTTCCCATGGCACTCGCTCACGGCTGTGTGTGTGTGTGTGTGTACCATTCTGTGCACGTTGTGTGTGTGCGTGTGTGTGCGTGTGTGTGTGTGTGTGTGTCACGTAGCTGTACACCAAGCAGCGGAGTCACGTGTTCCAGCTGAACCTGAGGAGGGTCAGACACGGCGACAAGCACATCGACAGCCCCACGCCCGTCAAAGGTAAACCGACGTCGCCCGGCGCTTGTGTGTCTCCGAGCAAAAACCCACACCGCACGTTAAAAACAAAAAAAATAAAGAAATAAAATGTAATCGCACGTCGACGAAAACCGAAATGAAAACGCACAGAATGAATCTGGGTGTGAGTTGTGCGTTGAATTATTATTAACTCGCGTTTATCTCGTCGCTTGCAATGCAATCAAGACAAAAGCAATCATAAACGCCTCATTAGGACATTGTTAGATTGGAGTTAGGAGCGTCGACGAGGGAATTAACCGGAATCACCTATGGAGGGAGAAAAAAAAACCCACCAATACTTTGTTACCTGCTACATGTCTTCTATTATTAGCAGTGGCGCGTAATAACACATAATTTAACAACTTATCATTAAGCATAATGTTATATTATCCCACTCTCTAATTACACCACAATTATAGAACCTTTGCAACTGCAATTTAAAGTGTGACCAAACTCTCTCTTTTTTTTTGTATTTGTATGTTTTTCTTCTCCACTCCACAAAGTGCGTGCGTAGTTTGTTGCGGTGTTGCGGTGTCGGGAGCGAGCTAACATTAGTTTTAAGAAACAACCGCCCTTACTGTGAATGGATGGATTAGGTTGGGCCCTGCTTTTATAACTAATGGTGTGTTCTCTCTCCCCTACGGGACCGAAACAAACATAGTCCCGTCCCCCCCGTCCCCCCCGTCCCCCTATTGTAGCTGCAGATGCATGGCCCGGTATGCACCACACCGTGAGAGCAACACGGTCCCCGCAGCTGCAGAGCGCCGCTGCGGTTATGCTACATGACGGATGCTCCGTGGCATGCAGAGTCATCGGGATTTATTAGGTCGCGTGCGTACGTGCGTACGTGCGCGCGCACACACACACACACACACACACACACACACACACACACACACTTGCACGCACACACAGTGGAAGATCACAGGTACATACAGTACTTAAATACACATTCACGCAGGTACACACTCACGCACTTGTGGGAATACACTCTCACACACACACACACACACACACAATACAAGAGCACACCTACACACTCAGACACGCACACACACACCGTGCACACACAATTGGAAGATAGAGGTAGGAACAGACAAAAACACATGTGGGAATACACACACACACACACACACGCGCGCGCACAATACAAAGCACACCTACATAGTTAAACACACACACACACATACACACATGCACACAGTGGAAGATCACAGGTACTTATACACACAGTCACACACCTCATGCACACACACACACACACACACACAGTGCACACACACACTGTGCACACGCACACACACACACACACACACCCGTGCACACACAATTGGAAGATCACGGGTACAGACAAAAACACATGTGGGAATACACACACACACACATACACACACACACACACACAATACAAGAGCACACCTACATACTCACACACACACACACACACACACTCACTCATGTACATGTCCCTGTTGTGCACACACACACACACACCCTTTCCTAGCGTTTATCTACTAATGCCGTTCGCAGAGTCGATCTTATCGCTTTCTTATCGCTTATCTCCATTACCGTCAATTAAAGGGTTATGGCGTGACTTGTTACGCGGCCGGGGTTGTTGTTCTTGTGTGTGTGGTGTGTGTGTGTGTGTAATTAATGACGCCCGTTCATCAACCAGCCCACCGCTGCCCTCGGGGGCCACGGGCTCCTCGCGGCCGTGAATCATTTTTAGGATTAAGCCAGACCATCGCGTTGTCTTGACGTCGATGCAGAACTAGGTCAGCAGCAGCGGCACGACCGACGACGATGACCAAATATAAGTCACGAAAAACAAGCCACGCAGCCCCCTAACAAAACACACGTACTCACAGCGGTGGTCACTTTCAGCGGAGAGCGGAGAGCAGGGAGGTATTTAAAGTGTGTTTTTAATCCGCCGGCGTGTTGCTGTGGTATGTAACGTGCCTCGAAGTAAACACCGTGTTTTCTCTCTTTTCAGTCCTCATGTCCTCGATGTTGTATTCTCGTTCCCTCTGGAAGTTTTTTGTATTTTTGGTAACCATTTACATGTTTTTTTGCTCGTGTTTATGTTACTATTACTGTTGTTCGTAACACATGTTTTAAATAGATGCTTTAAAATAGATGCAGATTTACTGACTTACAAAATACACTGTGTTCACCGGATTGTGTATGATGTATGATTCACCCCATGTGACTCTTTTTCACACGAGGTGTATAACTGTATAAATAAAACCCTTACTTACTTACTTACTTACTTACTTACTTACTTACTTACTCAATTACTTACTTACTTACTTACTTACTAAAAAGCAAAAAATGTGCCTACTTATTTAACTACTTACTTACTGACTGACTGACTGACTTACTTACTTATAAATAAACCCCTTACTTACTTACTTACTTACTTACTTACTTACTTACTAAAAAGCTTAAAACTGTGCCGACTTATTTACTTACTTACTTATTTACCTAATTACTTACTTAATTACTTACTTACTTAATTACTTACCTACTTACTTACTTAATTACTTACTTACTTAATTACCTACTTACTTACTTAATTACTTACTTACTTACATACTTAATTGCTTACTTAGTTACCTACTTACTTACTGACTTACTTTCTTAATGAATGACCTACTTACTGACTGAAGAGCTAGTCAGCAGAGGGCGGGTGATGGTGATGGTGATGATGATGATGATGATGATGGTGATGGTGATGGTGATGGTGGTGGTGATGGTGATGGTGTCATATGTCGTATGACGTGTGGTGGGCCCCATGTGACTCTCTGTCCAGTGGAGGTGTACAACTGTGGCGTGGACAGCCCGGACTGCTCCCAGTGCTTGGGTCGCGAGGACCAGGGTCATCTGTGTGGCTGGTGCCAGAGCAGCTGCCGCTCCCGGGACGACTGTCAGCCAATCACAGCCCAGTGTCCCCGCGCCCGAGGTCCATAAGGTAAGATAACACTCTGGCCCTCCCTCCCTTTGGCCTCACACAGCCTGGAGCGAGCTTGCTTCCCCCCCCCCCCCCCCCCCCCCCTCCTGGTTAATGAAACAGTGAATCACATGTCTGTCCGAGCAGTTACACGTTCCATGTTGATGGTCTCAGACAAGCCAGCTCAGGGGTCTCAGAGCGGTTACCATGGTCTCAGAGAGGTTACCCATGGGTTCTCAGAGAGGTTACCATGGGTCTCAGAGAGGTTACATTGGTCTCAGAGAGGGTTACCATGGTCTCAGAGAGGTTACATTGGGTCGCAGAGAGGTTACATTGGGTCTCAGAGAGGTTACCTTAGGTCCTCAGAGAGGTTACCATAGGTCTCAGAGAGGTTACCTTAGGGTCTCAGAGAGGTTACCTTAGGTCTCAGAGAGGTTACCATGGGTCTCAGAGAGGTTACATTGGGTCTCAAGAGAGGTTACCTTGGGGTCTCAGAGAGGTTACCATGGTCTCAGAGAGGTTACCATGGGTCTCAGAGAGGTTACCATGGGTCGTCAGGAGAGGTTACATTGGGTCTCAGAGAGGTTACCATGGGTCTCAGAGAGGTTACATTGGGTCTCAGAGAGGTTACCATGGGTCTCAGAGAGGTTACATTGGGTCTCAGAGAGGTTACCTTGGGTCTCAGAGAGACTTCCTCGAGTCTGAGAGAGGCTAGCTTGGGGCTCTCAGAGAGGTTACCTCCGGGGTTTCAGAGAAGTTGCATCCTGGGTCTCAGAGAAGTTACCTCAGATTTCAGAGATATTAACTGGGGGTCTCAGAGAGGTGACCTCTGGCAGAGGGGCCACTTGTAGTGGCCCAAGTTAAAGGAGGCCTCACATGTAAAAACAGAGTCTCTACGTCACAGTAGTAAACTACATGGTTTGGTTCCCAGCTCCACTTTGCTAAACAAACTCTGGGTACCAATCAGTTGTTATCTCGTGCGCCCCGTCTGGGGACGGGGCGCCATCGCTCAACACGACCGATGAGTGACGCACATTTTTGTGATTGTGCAAACTTTTCTGTGTTTACAGTGTGTGTGTGTATGTGTCTGCGTGTGCATGTGTGTGTGTGTGTCTGAGGAAAAGGGGCCAGCCTACTGTTTGTGGTACACGTACTGTACATGTGGGCAGCTTTTGTTTATATCTGCAACCGAGGAAAAGTCGTTGATCATCACAACAAATGCTGCGGGGGTTTTTCGTGTGTTTGTGCGGTGCGGTGAGCGGCCGCCTTCACCTCAACATGCTCCGCCCAGTCAGCCTTACTGGCAGAGGGCGGCCATTGTTGAAACAGTTAATTAATGTCATGTGGAAGACGATATTTATCTGTTTGGTGTCGCGTTCCAACTGCGCGAGTGAGTCTTGGGCCCTGTTCAAACCCATTCAGCTTTCTTATTGGAGTTGGTGTGTGTGTGTGTGTTGGGTGTGTGCGTGTTTTTTTTTAATTTGCGTTGCCATGGCAGCGATGGGAAGTTCGGCTCAAATGAAGCCCAGTCGGGCCTAAACGTCCTGTAGATAAAACAACAACACGAGAAGAAGAAAAAAAACCCCTGCTTAGCTCCGCAGAATAAGCAAACAGAACAGGAGTTGACTCACACACACACACACACACGCACACCGTGCACGCACACACACATGCACACACACCATCTCTCTCTCTCTTTCTCTCTCTCTCTCTCTCTCTCTCTCTCACTCACACACACACACCATCTCTCTTTCTCTCGCGCTCTCTCTCTCTCTCTCTCTCTCAATCATACACACATAAACACACATAAACACACATAAACACACAAACACACACACACACACACCATCTCGCTCTCTCTCTCTCTCTCTCTCTCACACACATAAACACACACACGCACACTCAATTTCTCTCTCTTTATCTCTCTCTCTCTCTCTCTCAATCTCACACAAACACACTCACACACCCACGCATGCGTCTAAGGGAAAATCACACAACATGTCAGTGTAATAACGAGTGTGACCTGAAGACCAAATAACCGCCAAATATCTTTATCTGACGTATCTTTGTCGTAGAACATCGTGGTGAACAGGAAGTGTGTTCCAGTCACGACGTTGGGCGGTTATTTGGTCTTCAGGTCACACTCGTTATTACACTGACATGTTGTGTGATTTTCCCTTAGACGCATGCGTGGGTGTGTGAGTGTGTTTGTGTGAGATTGAGAGAGAGAGAGAGAGAGAGAGAGAGAGATAAAGAGAGAGAAATTGAGTGTGCGTGTGTGTGTTTATGTGTGTGAGAGAGAGAGAGAGAGAGAGAGCGAGATGGTGTGTGTGTGTGTGTGTTTGTGTGTTTATGTGTGTTTATGTGTGTTTATGTGTGTATGATTGAGAGAGAGAGAGAGAGAGCGAGATGGTGTGTGTGTGTGAGTGAGAGAGAGAGAGAGAGAGAGAGAGAGAGATAGTGTGTGTGTGTGGTGTGTGCGTGCGTGTGTGTGTGTGAGTCAACTCCTGTTCTGTTTGCTTATTCTGCGGAGCTAAGCAGGGTTTTTTTCTTCTTCTCGTGTT
>PIJE02000768.1:228419-236536 GCA_002895965.2 Coryphaenoides rupestris
CCCCGCCCGTGTCATGTGACCGTCCCTATTGTTCCACTGTGAGGGGAGATAAGACTCGATGCGATGTTGACCTGACGGAGGACGAGTCCCGGGCCTCTGTTTACGGTGTGGTCTCCTTGTTTAGAGGGACATTGATTATAAGGTCCCGGCAAACAGGAAGTGCCTCACATTGTTTGCTTCCAACGTGAGCGAGCGGAACATGGAGCCAGCGAGCCGTGAGGGAGGGAGAGAGGGAGGGAGGGAGAGGAGGGAGGGAGAGGAGGAGGAGGGATGGAAAATGGACGAGTAGGGTTTCAGTTCAGTTTGGGACTTCTTCCTCTTCTTCTTCTTCTTCTTCTTCTTCTTCTTCTTCTTCCTCTTCCTCTGTTTGTCCTCCCGTCCTCGTTGATTAGTGTGCTGGCCAGGATGTGGAATGAGAAAGATTAGAACCGTGACCTCACACTGATCTAAAAACAGACAGACAGGAAGGCAGAGAGACAGGCAAGACGGCAGACAGACAGACAGGCAGGCAGGCAGGCAGACAGGCAGGCAAGTAGGCAGACGGACAACGGGACATGTAGGCAGGTAGACACAAGGGCAGACAGGACTGGAAGGAAGAAAGGCACACAGACAGGCAGGCTGGCGGGCAGACAGACATGAAGGAATACAGGCAGACAGACTGATAGACAGACAGGCAGACAGTTAGACAAAGAGGCAGACAGAAGGGCAGAGAGACAGACAGGCAGGCCGACAGGGAGGCAGACAGACAGGAGGGCAGGCAGACAGACAGACTGATAGACAGACAGGCAGGCAGACAGAAGGGCAGAGAGACAGGCAGACAGGAAGGCAGACAGGCAGGAAGGGGAACAGACAGACAGACAGGAAGGCAGACAGTTAGACAAAGGGGCAGGCAGAAGGGCAGAGAGACAGGCAGACAGGACGGCAGACATTTAGACAAACAAACAAACAGGTAGGCAGGCAGACAACAGACTGGCATGCAGTCGGTCAGAAACTCGTGGACAGATTGAAAGATAGAGATAGTGACATTAATAGAGTTCCATAGATAGTGTTAAATAGGTAGGAGTTCAGAGAAGAGAGCTAGTCAATAGAGAGCGAGAGAGAGACGTAGAGACCGAGAGCGAGAGAGAGCGGTCGGAGAGAAGAGAGAGAGAGAGAGAGAGAGAGAGAGAGAGAGGAGAGAGAGAGAGAAGAGAGAGGAGAGACAGAGAGAGAGAGAGAGGGGAGAGAGAGATAGATAGAGAGGGAGTTCAACAGAAACAGAGAGAGAGAGAGAGTACGAGATGGCGAGAAGATAGAGAGAGGAGGACCGTTGGCCATGCTGTACTGTCAGCATAATCAGACGAACAATGGAGGTTTATGAGGCCTGTACCTTACCTCCAGACGAGGTGTAAATGAGCAGGAGCTCCGGCACCACCCTGATTGTCACCACGGAAGTTGCTCAATGAGACACGGAGGCACACACACACACACACACACACACACACACATCACCACACACACACGTGCATGCACACACACACTCACACGCATGTGCAAACACACAGACACACACATACAAACACACACACACCAACACACAGACACACACACAGGCATGCTAGCTGCACAAACACACACACACACACGCACGTGCAAACACACAGAGACACACATACACACACACACACACACACACGGTGGTGTAACACCGTTCTTATTGCTGAGGCCAAGCTGGTGTCTGGTCCGCTATCTGCTTACACAATATCAGACTGTGTGTGGTATGTGTGTACCAGTATGTGTGTGTGTGTTGTCTTGTGCTTATGTGTGTGCATGTGTGCTGTGTGGTCTTACCTGCTGTATGTGTGCACGTATGTGTGTGCCATGCGTGTGTGTTGTCTGTTCTGTGGTACAGTATGTGTTGTCGGTCTGTGTGTGTGTGTGTTGTGTGGTGTGTCTGCTGTGTGTGTACAGTTATGGTGTGTTGTCTGTGTGTGTGGTACAGTATGATGTTGTGTCTGGTGTGTGTGTATGCTGTTGTGTGCGCCGTGCGCGCCGAGTGAAACAGGCGGGTGTGTCTTTAAGCGCACAGACAGAACTGTGAAACACGTCAGGGGGTATAATAGCACCCTTGTGCGCGGCGCTGGAGCGAGCGAGCTAGCTAAGCCTTCCTAACCCCCCAGCGCTCAGCTCAGGCAGATCTCTCAAACGGCTTCCTAAGGGAAGGGAGACCTTGAAGATAGAAAGACGCTAAGCTAAGCCCTGCGCCGTCCGTTCCAACACATTCTCCTTCACGTGATATCATACAAGTAACCCACACACCACACACACACCCTCTCTCTTCTCTCTCTTCTTCTCTCTCTCTCTTCTCTCTCTCTCTCTCCTCAATGTGTTGTGTGAGACTCTTTCTCGGCCTGGGGAGGGAGTGTGTTTATTTATCTTTGGCCCGCCAATCTTAATAAGAAGCCAGCAATCAAAATCAACTAATATCAAATGCCTCTCAACGAGCACCCAGCGAGTCGAGAGTGTGTTAGTAAATTTTTCACAGGATTCGCCCCTGTGTGTGTGTGTGTCTGTTGTGTGTGTGGTGTGATGTGTGTGCGTTAGTGTGCGCGGCTGTGTTTATGTGTGTCCGTGTGTGGTTGTCTCGAATCGAAAAGCGAGTACAGACCGGATCCCAGTCCTCAAAGCGCACACCGCAGAGGTCACAGCCGACTCTATAATCCCTGCCAAGGTGTCGTTCCAGAGGGGAAGGGCAGCAGTTCAGAGATTCCCCTGGACCACCCCCCCCCCCACCCCTTACACCCCAACCCCCCACACACACACACACACACGCGAACACACACACACACCACACACACACACACATGCCGTTCCACAGCCAGTGTGGAAGGACTTGATGGTTAGATTGCTCGTAGGCCCGGGAGCCGAGATTGGGCTCGATCTGCAAAAGCAAAGCAAAGGCCAAAGCAAAGGCGTTTTCGTTGCCCGGCGTGGATCAGAGTTCCGTAATGGTCTTTCGCTCGCTTTTCCCCGCTTTCCCCGGAAAAAACGGCGGAACTCGGGGACGGCGATATGGGCAGGCGCCAAACGGAGCGTGCAGAAGCCCGCCGCTCGTGAACTCCGGGCGACCCGACGCCGGGGGGGGGAGAATCTAACGAAGTTGTTAACATGCAAACAGATAACGGGGGAACAGCGGCGAGCATTAATTCCCCTGATTCGAGTGTGTGGCCTCTCTGCGGTGCTCACTCACGTTTCCTAAATTGGCCCACGCCACTCAACTGCTGCTATAGGGTCCTCTTCACCTCTACACTCTCTCTCTCTCTCCTCTCCAATCTCTCTCTCTATCTCTCTCTCTTTCTCTCCATCTCTCTCTCTTCTCCTTCCGTTCTCTCTCTCACCATCTCTCTCTATCTCTCTTTCTCCATATCTCTCTATCTCTCTCTCTCCGTCTCTCTCTCTCATCATCTCTCCGTGTCTTTCCATCTCTCACTCCACCTCTCAACTCTCCCACCTCTCTTTCCATGTCTCTCTATCCTTCTCCATCTCTCTCTCTCTCTCGCTCTCCACCTCTCTCTCTTTTTTCATCTCTCTCTCCTACTCCACCTCTCTCTCTCTCTCTCTCTCTTCACCTCTCTCTCTCTCTCCATCTCTCCTTCCCTCTCCATTGATCCTCACTCTCCATCCTACTCTCTCTCCATTCCTCCTCTCTCTCTCTCTCTCTCTCTCTCTCTCCTCTACTCTCTCTCTCTCTCTCTCTCCCTCTCTCCTCCTTCTCTCTTCTCTCTCTCTCTCTCTCTCTCTCTCTCTGTCTCTCGTCATGCGTATCATGTGGGCTGTGAGAAGGATCTCTTAGGCCCACTCCTGATTTGCATACGCTATACAGGGGCGGCCAATTGAAGAGTCAAGTGACTGACAGCCAGAGACAGCAAACAGCCTACTGTGTGTGTGTGCTGTGTGCGTGCGTGGTGTGTGTTGTGTGTGTGTGTGTGTGTGTGTGTGTGTGTGTGTGTGTGTGTGTGTGTGTCACTTAAGTGGAACGCTTAAGTGTCTCCGATTCTTTGTGATGTCTCATGGTCTCATGGCTAATCTCCCCCCTCACCTCCTCTCTCTGCCATCCCCCCTCTCTCTCTCCCCCTCTCCTCTCACTCCTCTTCTCTCTCCCCCCTCGCTCTCCTTCCCGACAGATTCCCCCTTCTGACGATGGGCCAGGGTGGAGGGGGGCACTCCTGCTGACGGTGCAGGGCAGGAACCTGGGCCGGCGGGAGTCGGCCGTGCAGGTGTCCGTCGGGGGCGTGGCCTGTGCCCTGCTGCCCGACCGCTACTCGGTCTCCGTGGAGTGAGTATAAGTCGCCCACGCCGTAACACCCCGGCCATCACGTCACAGGACACACAGACACATACGACACACACACACGATGAACGACACACACACACACACACAACACAGACACACACGACGAACACACACACACAGAGCTGCGCGATGTCGACGCCCATGACAACACACTGAATCGTACAAATAAAAAATTACAATCAAAAAAATCACGCCCAGAGAAATAAATAAATAAAAATAAACACCAAAAGAAAACCAATTAAAAAAACCGAGCAATTAATACTTTAATATCCGGGGGAAACCTACCAACCTATTAATTTGCGCGGTAAACAGTAGCGAGGAAATGGGAAGACGGTGAGGAAATCAATACCTTCCGCATTTTATTCAAGAGTTGTTTGCACAACCCCCACGTCGCCTCGCTGTTAAATGGGCCAGTGTATTTATCTCATTATCTGTATTTGTTCCGGTTCACGCAAGCCTGAGCAGACGCAGACGCCGCCGCCGCCGCCGCAGTCAACTAAAGTACAGGCCTCATGAATTTTCGCAAATATTATTATGCGGGGCTCGTGCCCGTTTTTTTTTTTTGTTTTTTTTTCAACGCTTCCCCTCCCTCACCCTTCCCTGCTCCTCCGCCGCTCGGGGACCCGTGACAGCGCCGCCGTTGCCATGGTGACGACGACGACGACGGCGGCGGTGGGGGACCCCTGGATTGACACCTAGCGTGCGGATCGCTGGATCGCGATGCGAGCCAGCGATGCCGCGACAGACAGACAGACAGACAGACAGACAGACAGACAGACGCGTTCCAAAAAAAACGTCCATTTCATTCCATTCCAATTCCAGGACCGTTTTTTTTTCCTCTCCTCCCCTGAATGGGAAAACTGTTTATCTGGTCCTCGCTCCACTGAAGCTAATCACCGTATTAGAATTTCAGACGGCGGTTGGTGGTTCGGTGACCCTGCCGTTGCTACCCTGTCACTATAACTCCCTGACACATTCCCCTGCACCACCCCCCCCCCCCCCCCCCCACCACCTAGAGAACACATGAAACGAAAACAGCGAATCACGTTTCACTCTCGGGGGGGGTGGGGGGGGGTCTGGTCTGATGATCTGGTCCGGATCCTCATCCCCTGATTGGTTAACTTGGTTTGGCGTTCGGGTTTATTTTGACAGCCCACCTATATCCTCGTCTTTCTCCGCTGTTCAAGGTGGCATGTTATGATGAATCATGACATGTCAGCTGTTTCTGACAGGAAGACACACACACGCACACACACACACGCACGCACGCACACACACACACATGCCTGCAGACACACACACACACACACATGTTTGAAAGCGACCTCACTTGTTTAGTTAGCTGAGGCAGGTGTCTGCCCGGCAAAGGGGGGCGGGGGGGCAGGGGGGGGGGGGGGGTGTGTTGGAGGGAGGCGAGAGAGGTGAAAGTTCACAGCTGTGTGCCAGACGAAAATGTGTGTGTGTGTGTGGCTTGAGTTGCGGGTTGTCCCTGCGCCAGCGTGTCAACATGTGAATAATGACACGGCAGGTCAAGAGCCCTCCGCCCCTTTACTCAGGAGGATCTCTCAAGATGTTTTTTGAAGCCCACCGGCGTTCCTCCTCTTCCTGCTCCTCTCCTCTCCTCCTCCACCTCCTCTTCCTCCTCCTCCAAACGTTTCACGAAGAGCTCTGAGTTGTCTCCCTCCACTCCTCCTCCTCTTCCTCCTCCACCTCTTCCTCCTCACCTCCTCCTCCAAAGTCCTTTTAGGGAGAAGCCTGAGTGTTCTGGACTCAAGCAGCTCCGCAAATCGAAAAACTGTTTGACACCATGCCGACACACGCCACACACACACACACACGTGCACACACCACACACACGCATGCGCACACACACACGCACACACACACGTGCACACACACACCACCCAGGTAGAGATTGTCTGAGTAAGAGAGATCGACGGTCTCTCTTACTCAGACAATCTCTGCGTGGGTGGTGTGACAGGGATAGAGAGAGATAGGGAGAGAGGGAGAGAGAGAGAGCGAGAGCTGAGAGAGGGAGGGAGGGGGTAGACACACATAGCTAAAGAGAGAGAGAGAGAGAGAGAGGGAGGGGTAGACACACAGAGCAAAAAAGAGAGAGAGAGCGATAGAGAGAGATAGAGAGATAGGGAGATATAGATAAGGGGTATACGTAATTAGTCCCAGACGGGAAATTAGGGAGAATTAAAGAGACAGAGAGTGACAGGGGGAGATGGAGATAGAGAGAGGCAGACATCCAGAGAGTGACAGAAAGAACGGGTGTGTGTTGGCACGGGGGGGAGGGGGCGGGGGGGGGGTGAGAGAGAGAGACATTATCCTATTCCATGTAAAAAAAAATTAACTCCACCATCGAACCGGGCGAACAAAGAAGTGTCAACACGCCTTTTTTTATGACTATTACTTAAGAATCCGCACCCTCGGTGTGTTCATAATACTTTATTCCGGTAGACTTAATACTTAAGTCCTCGCTTTGACCAAACTCTCGACAGGTTGCAACACATTCTTTTGTCGGACCACCTTTCTATTTATAGAGGGAGAGGGGAGAGAGGGGAAGAGAGAGAGAGGGAGAGAGAGAGAGAGAGCGAGAGAGTGCTGAATGTTTATTGTCCTCATCTTCTCCAGGGGGAAATAACCAATGTCTCTTACTCGCCAAAACATCACCCTGCACAACCCATAAAACCTTCCAGCGGCTGGAGCGGGGGGGGGGAGGAGGGGGGAGGAGGGGGGAGGAGAGGGAGCGAGGGTGAGGTGAGGGCAGGTTTCCGCTGCCATTGTGTCTGCTCGCAGTGGGACGGCCTGTCCTTTACCCCTGGATCACAGCGCGCGTCAACATCACACACACACACACACACATCCACACACACAGTGGCACACGTACCCACACACAGGCGGAGGGACCACACAACACACACACACAGGTACACAAACACACACAAACACACACACACACACACAGTCCTTGCTTGTCGCGTGTAGTTGCAGAATAGCCACAACCTTAACACCCCTAAACTCCTCCGTTTAAGTCGTTGAGTCAGTTTGTTTGCAACCCCGGTGGCGTGTGTGTGTGTGTGTGTGTGTGTGTGTGTGTGTGTGTGTGTGTGTGTGTGTGTGTGTGTGTGTGTGTGTGTGTCTGCTGCGCTTCCGTATTTTAATCCCACCTACAATGGATGGATGTCGGCTAATTGCACGGAGAGACTCGACTACGTGTGTCGGGAACACGAAACGCGAAAACGTGTTCCGCAAATTCTTCTTCTTCGCTTTGCGTCTCGCGGTGCACTATTTAGTATGCAGTAACTCGCCCCCTCTCTTTCTATCCTATCTCTCTCCCCTCTCCCCCTCATCTCTCTCTCTCTCTCTCTCGCTCTCTCTCTCTCTCTCTCTCTCTCTCTCTCTCTCTCTCTCTCCTCTCTGTTGGAGGTCTCCCCGCGTTCGCCCCTCCCCCAACACATGTGACATGCTCTAAGCTCTCATCAGGACCACAACAAGGCCTCTCTGCCAATCATTAGCTGCTGCGTCCGTATACTGAGGAGGGTGGGGGGGGGGGGTTCGACTATTTATAAATCGTCTTTTAGCACACTCACACACACCTGGCTAAATAAAACCCACGCCGCGTGTGAGTCAAGCTGCCGGCGAGGGGTGTGAGGTGGGCATTCCGCCTCCCACCTGGTGGTGGAGAGTGTCTGTCTCTCTCTCTCCCTCTCTCTTTCTCTCTTCTTCTCTCCGCCTGCCTGCCCGATACATATTTTTATATTCATCGTATCGCCAT
>PIJE02000769.1:7500-10000 GCA_002895965.2 Coryphaenoides rupestris
CACACACTCAGGCACGCGCATACAATACTCAAGGTCGTAGACATGAAGTGAATGCACTTGAGTTTGTGTTGCTTTTAATCCATCGTTGAGATAGATGGTACTGTGTGAGTGCCTGCTGTGAGTGTGTGTGTGCGTGTGTGTGTGTGTGTATGTGTGTGTGTGCGCGCGTGTGTGTGCACGTGACGTGGAGCTGGAGTACATGTCAATCCGCACACGCACTCGATGCCCACGTTAGGTGGCAGCCGTGCACAGTACAGTGGGTAGTACAGTGTACACAAGCGGTTAGTCGGAGAGGGAGCTCAGAGGTCCAAGTGGGAACACGGGGAGGGCTCAACACTTTGGCCCGTTGCTTCAAGGACTCCCTCGGGTCGTGTCAATAACCAAAAGAAACCTGAGATAATCGAGAACAAAACTGATTTTCCCGAGAGACATATGGTAAATGGATTGCGTTTATACAGCGCTTCCATCCAAGGCGCTTTACAGTATTGCCTCACATTCACCCATTCATACACCGACGGCGGTGCCAACCATGCAAGGCAACAACCAACACGTCAGGAGTAGTTAGGGTTGGCGTCTTGCTCAGGGACACCTCGGCACTTAGCTAAAGGAGGAGCCCGGGGATCGAGCCAGCAACCTTCCAGTTGCCAGACAACCGCTCTTACCTCCTGAGCTACTGCCACCTCCAACATCACGAATGGCCGCTTGAATCTCCGTCTCCAATCTCCTCCTCCTCCTCCTCCTCCGCCTTCTCCTCTTTGCGAAGGGAAGCACAAAAAATTTATTTGTACCACAATATGTGCCAACAAGTGTGATATTCCAACACACACACACACACCCACACACACACACACACATTGGCTGCTCTGTAGGCAAGGGTGGGCTTTAACTCTTCCCAGCTGTAGCGGGGGCGGGGGGGAAGGGGAGGGACACACACACATGCACACACACACACACACACACAGTACTGAAGAGAACAACAGTTATATGTCGATGCAGTGTGTGCGATGTGTCATTGTGTGCACGCGTGTGTGTGTGTGCGTATGCGTGTGTGTGTGTATGTGTGTGTGTGTGCATGTGTGCGCATGTTGGCAAACACACACGCAGTGCTAGCAGAGCACCACAGTAATGATGCAGTAATCATGATTACAGAATTACGAAACTTCCCCTAGTAGGCTACTTGCCAATAAACTCTATAATTACACATGTTTTAATATGCCGCGAACCGCTCCCGTCGGCGTTGATAACAAAGTTACCATTAACATTAAGTGTAATAATTATAATAATAATAATAATAATAATAGTGTGATAGTCATAATCATCGTAATTTCAGTCAATTCCATCCGACCCAGGATGTGATAAAACTATCCCTTTGTGTTGTTGTTGAAGCATCGCTATGGAAACAACCACATCGAAGCAAGGGCGAGGGTGTCACAGTGTGTGTGTGTGTGTGTGTGTGTGTGCGTGTGTTTATCTAAGTGGGTGTTGGTTGCCAGATAGAATTGTCTCTTATTCATTCCAGAGACATGCATGTTAGTTCTTTAGACAGCCATTCTCTCTCTCCTATAGGTGTGGTCATTTTTTCGGATACACCGGATTCGAGAGTGACTTTTCCGAACTGCATGAACTGCACCCCCCCCCCGCCCCCCCCCAACCGCCCAAACTAACAAAAAGAACCCAACGGAGTCGGAAGCCGGTTTTCAACGCATCCTGACCGATTCCGACGCATTTCGGAAGAAGCATACAGAGGCCTCTAGCGTAATACTCAAGCTGCTGTTTGGGTTTTAGCATTTGGCAGACCTGCCGACGTACCATGTATTTATCAAGTCACGTGTCGGTCACGGACGGAACTAGAACCAGAACCACGGTCACGCGATGCGACCTATTAGGCCGAGCCCAGCCGCGGCGTGCAGCTACCAGAGAGGTTTATTGACATACCAGAGGTTACCCCGTGTGGGTTCATGCTGCTGCATCATTCATGCTGCGTGTCAACTCCCGGACCTCACACAGCAAGAAAACACATGAGCCATGCATTCTTTCTCATGGCTTCCAACGTGTGTGTGTGTGTGTTTGTGTGTGTGTGTGTGTGTTTGTGTGTGTGTGTGTGTATGTGCCATGCAGTTTGTCGGGGGGGGGGGGGGGGGGGGGTAGCGGTATGCCCAGTCCTCGCTAGACGACGGAGACGGATGAGGTGAAAGAAGCTGTCAATCACGTTAGCGCTTACGGGCCACTCATCTCGGCCCTCTCTCTCTCTCTCTCTTGCTCACTCTCTCTCCCTCTCTCGCTCTCTCTCTCATGCTGTCTCTCTCTTTCTCTTTGTCTGTCTCGCTTTCTTTCTCTCTCTCGCTCTCTCTCTGTCTCTCTCTATCTCTCTCTCTCTCTCTCTCTCTCTCTCTCCCTCTCTCTCTCTCTCTCTCTCTCTCTCTCTCTCTCTCCTTCTGTCTCTCCCTCTCTCTCTCTCTCTCTCTCTCTCTCTCTCTCCCCCCTTCTCTCTCTCTCTCTC
>PIJE02000769.1:15000-20000 GCA_002895965.2 Coryphaenoides rupestris
TAGCACACTGGGTGACATTTGTAAATGGTAAAATGGTAAATGGATTGCATTTATATCGCGCTTTTATCCAAAGCACTTTACAGTATTGCCTCAAATTCACCCATTCATACACCGACGGCGGTGTCAACCATGCAAGGTAACAACCAACACGTCAGGAGCAGGTAGGGTTAGGCGGCGCGCCCACAGAGGCCATTCACGGTTAGAGGAAGAGGAACAAAACCAACCAAAGCAAGCAAGACCCAGACGTGGTGCATCTGTCGCCCACCACGCCTTCCCACAATGCACCTGACAACACCTGACAGACAAACAGAAGTCATGGCAGTCATCATAATAATGTGAGTCTTATTTTTGGACCTTCCCCTGAATGGAATCAGTTCACACGCCGTCACTCGGCAATGACTGAGCGCTAACGAGGTAGCCGCCGCGCTGGGGTTTGCTTGCGTTCGTTAGCTAACCATCTGATTGTATTCTTGGGTTCGGCCTTAAAGTGTAACCCACGGGTGTTTTAGATGAGGCTGATTTCTATTGATGTTTTTCATGTTTATCTCTTATTTGATAATAATAATAATTATAATTATTATTATTATTATTATTATTATTATTATTATTAGCGACTGATTTTGCACATGCCTTGACAGTCCTATTGTCTGTCACTTTAACTTTTCACACACACACATGCGTGCACACACAGCGCACATGCATGCACACACACACACACACACACACCACACACACACATATTACACACACAAACACACACACACACACACATGCACGCAAACACACACACACAGTTACTGAAAAATAAATAATATTCAGCTGCAGAACAGTGTGCACCGGCGAGACGCGCGTGTGTGTGTGTGTGCGTATGTGTGTGTGTGTGTGTGTGTGTGTGTGTGTGTGTGTGCGTGTGTGCGCATGTTGGCAAACACACACGCAGTGCTAGCAGAGCACCACAGTAATGATGCAGTAATCATGATTACAGAATTACGAAACTTCCCCTAGTAGGCTACTTGCCAATAAACTCTATAATTACACATGTTTTAATATGCCGCGAACCGCTCCCGTCGGCGTCGATAACAAAGTTACCATTAACAGTGTCATAATTATAATAATAATAATAATAATAATAATAATAATAATAGTGTGATAGTCATAATCATCGTAATTTCAGTCAATTCCATCCGACCCAGGATGTGATAAAACTATCCCTTTGTGTTGTTGTTGGAGCATCGCTATGGAAACAACCACATCGCTTACAGAGAAGCAAGGGCGAGGGTGTCACAGTGTGTGTGTGTGTGTGTGTGTGTGTGTGTGTGTGTGTGTGTGTGTGCGTGTGTTTATCTAAGTGGGTGTTGGTTGCCAGATAGAATTGTCTCTTATTCATTCCAGAGACATGCATGTTAGTTCTTTAGACAGCCATTCTCTCTCTCCTATAGGTGTGGTCATTTGTGTGTGTGTGTGTGTGTGTGTATACGCGTGCACGCGTCTGTGCTTTTGTATGTCTGTTCATGTGTCTATAGGTGTGTTTGTGTGAACGTCTATGAATGTGTATGTGTGTGTATGTGTGAGACTGTGTGTGTGACTGTGTGTGTACATATGTCTGTGTGTGTGACTGTGTGTGTGTACATATGTCTGTGTGTGTGTGACTGTGTGTGTACATATGTCTGTGTGTGTGTGACTGTGTGTGTACATATGTCTGTGTGTGTGACTGTGTGTGTGTACATATGTCTGTCTGTGTGTGTGTGTGTGTGTGTGCGTGTGTGTCTATGAATGTGTCTGTGTCTATGCGTGTGTTTGTGAACATGTCTATAAATAGACTGTGTGTGTGTGTGTGTGTGTGTGTGTGTGCGTGAAAGACTGTGTATGAGACCATGTGTCTGAGACCGTGTGTGAGACTGCGTGTGAGACCATGTGTGTGTGTGTCTATGAATGTGTGTGTGTGTGTGTGTGTGTGTGTCGCATCGTAACTCTAACTATAACTATAACCCCCGACTCTCATCCAGAGTTGACACAGAGGTAATCCAACCACTACAGAAGCCACCAAGCTGGCAAATACAATAAGTAAATAAATAAATAAATACATAGAGCCGTGTTTGACCGTTTCCCGCCAAAATCTGGCGTTAATCCTCCAATACTGACTTCCTCCTCACCTGCTCCGAGTTTCCACAGAAAACCTCTGGTGGTCTGGTGTGTGCGTTTGGACTAGTTCATCCATTTAAGCTTCCATTATATTCAACATTCAAGAAGAGTGAATGATTCCAGAACTTTAATTGTCACATACACACGCATGTAAATAACCAGAGAATAAAATATCCACACTATTTACAGGTTTATTTTTTCGGGCATAATCAAGTTGGCGTATAGACACAAACTAAGACACAAATACACACAAACACAACAAAAACAAGGCTTTGCCACATAATCTTATGCGGGTAGTTAGACCTCCCAAAGCCTTGTCAGCCCCGTAAACCTATAGTACATTGTTATGCAATGAGGGCTGTGAGTATTTATGGCCGCTATGAAATGTTATGTTTTAGGGGAGAGCTTTTATGTCCCGCAGAGCGTTATTCAGGTGATGGGGTCACGGCTGTTAACACAGCAGGGTCGGCCATCTTTGGTCACAGCCAAATAAATACCCCCGCAAAAAAAATGGGAACTGAAGCACAGGTTTGGACCGGACACAAATAACGCAACAATCGCTCCTTCTGAGGCACGTTCGTCCTGTGTGTGTGTGTGTGTGTGTGTGTGAGCGTGTGTGTTGTGAGCGTGTGTGTGTGAGAATATATCAAAAATTCACCACCAGGGAGACAAGCTGCAGCTAATGAAGTCCATGCTGCTGTTGCCAGACTATCGAGAAATGATGAATACAAGAGGTTGGGCGGGGGGTTGCTTACAATGCAGCCCTGAGCCCCTCGTCCAATGATGTTGTTGTTGTTGTAAAGTCCCTGAGCCAAGGTGAGTCAGGGAGATCCTTCACCAGCCAGTGCTACACCTCAGAACAAGAACCAGGATTGGTGTCATTAATCATACACAGTTTAGCATTGTCGAGGAGAGAGAGAGAGAGAGATAACCCCGGTCTGTCTGACCACCATTGGTCTGTCTGACCACCATTGGGGGTCAGACAGACAGAAAGTCAACAGAAACTGAGTCAGGTTACAGGCTGTACTTATAGGGAAGCAGCAGGCATGTTTGAGTACTGATGAATGTCGCACACACTGATACAAACATGACACACACAATGGAATGCATTTCCTTCATGCCTTTATATCGCGCTTTTATCCAAATTGCTTTACAGTAATTGCCTCACATTCACCCATTCATACACCCACGGCGGTGTCAACCATGCAAGGTAACAACCAACACGTCAGGAGCAGTTAGGGTTAGGTGGTGTCTTGCTCAGGGACACCTCGACACTTAGCTAGGAGGCGGAGCCCGGGGATCGAACCAGCAACCTTCCTGTTGACAGACAACCGCTCTTACCTCCTGACCATTTGTATTTCGTTTGTTTGTTTGTTTATTGATTAATAGGTAGCCATGATTGGAGGCCAACATCGCTTGTGGTACACCCAAGTCGCTGTTTTCGGTTTTTAATTGAAGTTAATTGAAACTTTTCCACCGCAGCTGTCAAATAAATGGCATTCTTTCTAAGTGTTGAAATGATGAACCCACAAGTACCTCATTAACCATGCTTTGCACGTTTTAATCAGCGTGTGAATCAACTTGGGATGTGGGGGAAAAATCTAATTTTGAAAGGCAAATGTGATGGCTTCAGCTAAACAGTTTCATATAATCACTTCCAAGGGAAATATGGAAATATGATTTTAAAAAGGTATATGGTTACATTTTCACTTTAAAGAGATTAAAAAGAATCTCTACTAATATCAGACATCCATTTTGAGGAGCTTTTGAGGAGGAGATACGTGATGAAATAGACATCTGGTTCACTTATCTGTTCACATCCCCGATGCAGAGCTGTGCAGGTGTTCAGTGGAAACTAATGTTTCATACGGAAATGGATCCGCACGCACACACACCCACACACACACACACACACACACACACACACACACACACACACACACACACACACACACACACACACACACACACACACACACACTGAGGGAATACTAATATCGTGCAAGTACTTACACACCGACACACGTGCACACACACATACATTACACACACACACACACACACACACACCCACACACACACTGCAGGCTTTCCTGAGGCTGCGTTCAGAGTGGATATGAATCACTCTGGTGGGTGAGTCATCTCTGGAGGGGGTGGGAGGGGTGGAGGGGGTGGGGGGCGGGTATTGTTCTACTGACCAATCACAGCGCAGAGAGCTGGATGTCCGGTGTTTGTGCGCTCTCTCCCAGTGGGTGACACGCACGGAGGTGAGCGGGTTGGAGGAGCAAGCAGCACCCCCTCACAGCGGGGGAGGTATGTCGGACGTGGGCAGAGAGAGATAGAGAGAGAGAGAGAGAGAGAGAGAGAGAGAGAGAGAGAGGGAGATGGAGAGAGAGGTAGAGAGAGATGGAGCTGAGGCTATTCCGTGGGCCAGAATAGCATACGACGAAATTTGTGTTCATCCTGTACTGAGTTTTGAGCAACGTCCACTTTTCCCATTCATACTTTTCCTGTACAGTACAAGGCGCTGTTTATTTTTATTTATTTATTTAGTTTATTTGTCAGGGACAGTGCATATTAATAGACAGTACTGTAAATATGCCAGAAGTTTTCATCTGTAGTCCCTGGCCAGGTGTGAAGTTGGCAGCTAAAATTTTAATTAAAATTAAAACAGCACAGCAGAAATGACAACAGATACTCAACAGAAATCAAAAGGTGGAATCCAAAAGGTAATTTTTTTTCCTGAGCAGCGAATGAGGGGGCTTAGTCAGCGGTGTCACTCAGGGGACGAGAACGAGGATGTGTCCTCTGGGCTCTTGGCCTCCTCTGACTCTAATCCCCTTCTAGAATGTTCCGCT
>PIJE02000769.1:25000-30000 GCA_002895965.2 Coryphaenoides rupestris
GGAACAAACATATAGAGTAACAATGGCTGGTGAATGCTGCGCTTGGGCAAGAGAGGGTGTACAACATACCCCGGGTATGTTGAATCCGGTAATCCCGGAACGGGCTACACAATTACAGTGGAAGTGACTCGACTTAACGAGAGGCCATTTTTATGTGAAGGGCATAAAACATTAAAGACAATAGATTACCATCTGAAAAACTGTTGATGTTGTTGTTGTTGTTGTTGTGAGTTGTGTACTTAATAATGTGCCATAATGCTGAAATACTATGATTGGACTTACAATTACACACTCAATTATTGGACTTTTTGGACTATTGGACTATTATTGGACTTACAATTCACTAGGAACTAGGAACATAGCATGCAGGCTCTCTCATTGTACTGTACTGCACTGCACTGGTCACAATTGTTGTATGCTATTATAAAAATATGACTGTACTGCACACAATCACTTTTTTATATAATTTTTGCACCAGCCACCATAATATTGCTACTCTTACTTGTCACTTTTTACTGTACTTATTGACTTCTAAACAGGCATCCGTTTTGCGTTTGGCTGAATGCTGTTTCACCAGGGAGAGAGAGAGAGAGAGAGAGAGAGAGAGAGAGAGAGAGAGAGAGAGAGAGAGACAGAGAGAGATGGGGGGGGAGAGAGAGAGAGAGGGGGTGGGGAGATTGGCTGAGGTCTGCATATGTGGGCATCTATAGAGTGAGGCCAGTGACCCCCTGCAGTCACCAGAGGCTTCTTAAGCAGCTGTGTGCGTGACAGGCTCGCATGGTGGTCCACGTGTTACGCAATACCCCTCTCCTCTCCTCTCCTCTCCTCTCCTCTCCTCTCCTCTCCTCTGCTCCTCCTCATCTAATCTCCTCTCCTGTCCTCTCCTCTCCTCCTCTCCTCCTTTGACCTCTCCTCCTCCTCCTCCTCTTTCCTCTCCTCCTCCTCTTCCCTCTCCTCCTCCTCCACCTCTGCTCTCCTCCACCTCCACCTGTGCTCTCCTCCTCCACCTCTCCTCCTACCTCCTCTCCTCTCCTCCTCCTCTCTCCTCTCCTCTCCTCTCCTCTCCTCTCCTCTCCTCTCCTCTCTCTCCTTCTCCTCCTCCCCTCTCCTCTCCTCTCCTCTCCTCTCCTCTCCTCTCTCTCCTCTTCCTCCTCCACCCCTCCTCTCTCCTTTCCCCTCTCCTCCTCCTCCCCTCTCTTCTTCCTCCTCCTCCTCCTCCTCTCCTCTCCTCTTCTCGATATTTATGCTGATCCGATGTGTCGTAACTCGCCGGTGTTTTCTACAGAGCCAGCATTCTTCTTTCAGAGCGTCAAGATCCTCTCTCTCTCTCTCTCCTCTCTCTCTCTCTCTCTCTCTCTCTCTTCTCTCTCTCTCTCTCTGTCGTCTCCTGTGAACTCCACAACCTATAGAACAGAGAGAGACAGAGAGAGAGACAGAGTCACGGTTTGCGTGAGAGCGTTAAATATTCAGATCTGTTTGGGTTCCTCCTCCTCCTCCTCCGTCGTCCGTAAATATTGACTCACCTCGAGGTGCAGAGAAGTCGCTCCCCTGTCACCAGTCAACACATACTTTAATTCCGTCTAATTGGCCAAGGCGTGCTTGTTTTGTCTTTCATCTATTATTGCTTTTCTTGTGTGCGGGCATTTTTTGCATTTTTTTATGACAATACATAATTGAGATATCTTGGGGAAACATTTGAGATGCCTTTGCCAATATACTGTACGTATACTCAATAATAATGTACAATAAAACGTGTTTTCTTGTTGTTTATTCAACCATGTGATAATATTAACACCAATTCATATTTAAGATCAAACTTTCTTGATCCCGAAGGAAATTCTTGTGAGAATAAATCTAAGAAAAAGCAAAAAATGTATATATATATATATATATATAACATAATATATAATAATATACAAAAATATTTAGCATCATATTTAGATGATAATGATGAGGATGATGATAATGATGATGATAATGATCCTGATGATCATGACGATGACGAGGTCTTAACACGCATTCTCTCTCCAGTCTTCATCTGCAGTTTCATGGTGGCGGCGCCCATCTTCGGTTACCTTGGCGACCGGCCTTCAACAGAAAGGTCATTCTGAGCTGTGGCATTTTCTTCTGGTCCATTGTGACGCTGTCCAGCTCCTTCATCGGCAAAGAGGTACCAGCGCACACCGACACACACCACACTACACACACACACAGCACACACACACACACACACACACACAAGCGTTTCTATGCCAAAACTCTACATTACACACCACACACACACACACCACCACACCCACCACACACACAACACAGCCACACATCACACACACACATGCAACATTCACATGCAAAACTCTACATTTACACACACACCACACACCACACACACAAGACTACACACATCTCTAACACCACACACACACACCACACACACTATGCGAATGTGCACAAACACACACACACACACACACACACACTCACACACAACCACCACACACACACACCACACACACACACAACACAGTGCATTGTTCTCAACGGGGCTTTCTATTGGAGAAACCTCAATTCACCGTAGGGCTCTTGGTGGCTCAGTTTTGCTCTCGGAGACGAGGACCCATGTTCTCACACTGGGAGGACTGGTAATGCTGTTACACAGACACGCCAGGCAGACACCAGGCCGGCACAATTCAATGACATGCTTGTTAAACTAGACCCCCCCCATCTGACTTTGTACACGATTTTATGTGTCTCTTGCGTGCTCTCTCTCTCTCGCACACACTATCTCTCTCTCTCTCTCTCTCTCTCTCTCTCGTCTCTCTCTCTCTCTCTCTCTCTCTCTCTCTCTCTCTCACCACACACTATCTCTCTCTCTCTCTCTCTCTCTCAATTTCAAGTTCAATTTCAATTGAAAGAGCTTTATTGGCATGGGAAACATACATTACATTACCAAAGCGAGTTGTAAATAAAAACAAAAACAAAACTAATCTCATTTACAATTGGCGATTTACAAATGTACAATTGCAGATATTGTATAACAAAGAAATGAAAACTGTAAACAAAGCTGCAATACTGCAATCAAATGTATAAATATGAGTGTCTAAAATATACTGATAAAGAACTAAATATATACAAGTCACCTTAAAAAATGTAAAGAGCTTTATTGGCATGGGAAACGTACATTTACATTGCCAAAGCGAGTGGTAAATAAAAAGTATATTGATGAAGAACTCTCTCTCTCTCTCTCTCTCTCTCTCTCTCTCTCTCTCTCTCTCTCTCTCTCTCTCTCTCGGGTCTCTCCTTTCTTTCTGTCTCTCTCTCTCTCTCATCTCTCTCCTCTGCTCTCCTCTCTCTGTCGGTCTCTCTCTCTCTCTTCTCTCTCTTTGCTCCTACCATCTCTTGTCCATCTGTGTCTCTCTCCCTGGCTATCAGCCCAGTGTGCTGTATTTGAAAGCGATACGGATGGGACCCAGTCTGGACGCTGGTCGGTGGTTGGTGGCCGGGCATCGGAGCGATAAGTAGTGTGTCCTCAGGTGTGTAACGACCAGAGGATCGGAGTGTGTGTGTGTGTGTGTGTGTGTGTGTGTGTGTGTAGTTTGTTGTATGTGGTTGTGTGTGTGCGTGTGTGTGTGTAAATGTAGAGTTTGCATTGAATGTTTGCATGTGTGTGTGCGTGCGTGTGTGTGTGTGTGTGTGTATGTGCAGGTGCACCTGTGCCTCCAGATGCTAGTAGAAGTATACGCCTCAGCAGAATCTAAACATCTAAACAGCAAATTGCGCTGAAGGATTCAGGGAGGGAGGGGGTGACGTTGGGATGGGTGGGGAAGTGTGACACTCGACGACTAAGAACGCGACGACGTGTGAGACGAAGTGGCTCTTCATTCATTCATTCATTCATTCATTCATTCAGCCGCCTGTGCGTGTTGGTGTGTGTTTGTGTACCGGGTCGCCCGCCTGCCCGCCCGCTGTGTGGAGCCCAGGTGTCTCGCTAAGCTATCTCCCCCTCCTCCCTCCTCCCTCCCTCCTCCCTCCCTCCCTCCTCTCTCCCTCCTTCCACCCTTCAGGTCCTTGGCCCTCTTCTTCCTCCTCCTCCTCCTCCTCCTCCACACACACATACATACACACACACTAAAATAATAACGACGGAAGCTGTCAGTCGAGGGCGTTTAAGCGCTTAAGCTGTCTCCGCCGCCGTCGCTATGCTAAGCTAAGCTGACATCTGCAACGACGCTTCTTAAACTTCTGCTTCCCGCCCCCAACGATCAGGGCCGAAGAAGGTCCCAACCATGCTCCTCTCTCTCTCTCTCTCTCTCTCTCTCTCTCTCTCGCTCTCTCTCTCTCTCTCTCTCTCTATTGTGCTATCACTCGCTCTCACTCTCTATCTCTCGCTCTCTATCTATCTCCCTCTGTCCCTCTCTCTCTCTCTCTCTTTCTCTCTCCCTCTCTCCCCTCCCTCTCTCTGTATCTTTCTCTCTCCTTCTCTCTCTACCTCACTCTGTCAATCCATCTCTCTCCTCCCTCACTCTCTGTCTCTCTCCCCCTCTCTCTCTCTTTCTCTATCTCTCTCTGTCACTCCATCTCTCCCCCCTTCTCTCTCTCCCTCTCTCTTCCTCTCTCTATATATCTCTCTCTGTCACTCCATCGCTCCCCTCGCTCCCTCTCTCTCTTTCTGTCTCCCTCTCTCTCTCTCTTTCTCTATCTCTGTCAATCCATCTCTCTCCTCCCTCTCTGCCTCTTTCTGTCTCCCTCTCTCTCTCTATATATATATACAGTATATCTCTCTGTCACTCCATCACTCTCCCCCTTCTCTCTCTCCCTCTCTCTCTCTCTTACTCTATATCTCTCTGTCGCTCAATTTCTCCCTCCCTCTCTCTGTGTATATCTCTCTCTGTCACTCCATCGCTCTCCCCCCTTCTCTCTCTTTCCCTCTCACTCTCTTTCTCTATCTCTCTCTGTCGCTCAATTTCTCTCTCTCTCTCGCTCTCTGTATATCTCTCTCT
>PIJE02000769.1:35000-45000 GCA_002895965.2 Coryphaenoides rupestris
TTTTACATTTTAATAACCTGGATCATTATTATGATGGAATGCGATGTCATTTCTCATACTTTCTCCCTTCTGTGATACTTGATACTTTGGATTACCTTGCGATATTACCTTTCAATCATGTGCAACACTACTTCTCAATGCAATTGCCAACTTATTTTTTTACTAAGTACTGTATATCTTACCTATATTCTTACTCTATTAGGCTTATACACTGTACATGTATTATTCTATTGATTTTATTCTTATGTTGTCGGTATTTTTGAGCAACCTCGAGCACAAGAATTTCCTTCGTGATGAATAAAGTTCTATCTTATGCCGCGGCCTGGGCTACATCCTGGGGTGTTTTATCTAACTGATGTTCTCCTTCTGTGTGCAACAGCGGTCTGGGCTACATCCTGGGCTCTGGAGCCAAGGAGGCTGCTGGAGACTGGCACTGGGCACTCAGGGTAAGATCAGCAGTGTCACACACCATCACAAGTGTTGTAAAACGGTAAATGGATTGCATGTATACAGCGCTTTTATCCAAAGTGCTTTACAGTACTGCCTCACACATTCATACACCGACGGCAACCATGCAAGGTAACAACCAACACGTCAGGAGCAGTTAGGGTTAGGTGGTGTCTTGCTCAGGGACACTTCGACACTTAGCTATAGGAGGAGAAGCCCGGGGATCGAACCAGCAACCTTCCTGTTGCCAGACAACCGCTCTTACCTCCTGAGCCACTGCTGCCCATGTTCTCAGAGTTCCTACAGCCTTCAAGACATATTCAACCCTCGCTTGCTCTCTCTCTCTCACTGAATTATACAGTGGGATGAAATATGCCCCAAATGTTTTTCCCAAAACGTGAAACAGATCATTGACGGCAAAAATGTTATTAAACTTTAATTCTCGCGCCGAGGGGGCTGCTGCTGCTGCTGCTGCCCATTGATTGGGCGTTTCAGGTTTTTCTTCCAAACTTCAAATGCACGGCGGCTGAAAACACATGAATCTTTCATCGTCCGCCCTCCTCCTCCTCCTCCTCCTCCTCCTCCTCCTCCTCCTCCTCGTATCTCCTGGGGTGCTCGCTCTGTGCCGAGGGGGGGGGGAGGGGGGGGGGAGATCAATGTCCGTCTTACCGAGATAACAAGCAGCCAGCGCGTGCTTCCCGAACCCGGCTCGGGTGTCTCCGCGGGGGGACTCAGGTGTCTCTTGGAGGGCCGGTGCCTTGAGAAACCTGGCTCTCTCTCTCTGCTGCTGCTGCTGCTATACGCACAAAGGAGTCACTTGTTTCACTACAATACCTTCCGCACCGCACTGCACTGCACCGCACTGCACCGCACTGCACTGCAATACAGTATTACACGCTCACACACAGGCCAGGGCTTCAGGTGCACTCAGCAGAAGAGTGATGGGCTCTCTCTTGGGTCATTATCGAAAGAATTCCGAAATTCCCCCGGCCCAATTAGCGACGACTAAAGCGAAAACCCGCCCTGTAGGTGGTGTTCCCCCCCGCCACAACACCCCCCCCCTCCCCCCCCACTCCCTCGCCGGCAGCCGCAGTCGCCGCCCCCCCCCCCCCCCCCCCCCCCCCCACATATTTCTCCCCTCAATGGCGTACTGTATTCTCAAAACGAGAGGCCTAAATCAGTACATGTAGCGGCGGCGACGTTTATTTATATTGCCATTATTGCCGCCCGATTCAACCCCAAAACCCCCCTTCCTTCGGTGGTGGAGCAGCAGACCTCAGGTTGAGAGCTCAGGGGAAGCGAGCTCAACCTCAACCTGGGGCAGACGTTCCCCCCGCCGGCCCTCCGGTAACCCCTGCTGTGAGTGCAATGGAATGCTTACTGCCCATTCACTCCTGCGGTATTCTTCTAAACATACAGTACATTCTGAAACAACTCGATGAGTGAGATCGTACCTAATAGGCCGAGAAGTACAGTAAAAAAGTATTCTTCTAAACAGTATTCTTCTAAAGATAAATTCTAAAACAACTCTCAACAATTAGTAAGACAGTACCTAATACAAGTACAGTAAAAAGTACGTAATAAAAGTACAGTAAGAGTAGCAATACTCGTAAAAAAGTTGTACAATTTTAGTACAATAATATTCGTATACGAGCATAAAAAAACGAATTTGTAAATAGTAGATAGGTTAGAATTTGGTTCCAATCCCTCTTGTCTGTAGACGTCTGCATTGATACGAGACGCCCGTAACGTAACCCCTAAATTGTATCACAAACTATTCCCGATTTAAAGTACCTTCGAGTTTGATCGCGGCCCAGCGATGGTGACTCCCCGTTCTGTCCAGGAGAACGGGAAGTCCGCCTTCTCTGTGTTTTTGGTGGAGGGTATCTGAGGAAAAAACACCCGTGATGGTCACCGTGTTCCCAAAGCGCTCACAATGGCATTCCGATCAAACAATCACAGAGAGAAACACTGATTAATCACCTCCAAGCGTGGCGTGGCAAAAGGAAGACCTACGCGCGCACACACACACACACACACGCGAACACACACACACACACACACACATGTACACTGAGACGTGAAAGGTCATCTTGAGCAGTCCTATCCTGCGCCAAGGTAGGAAAAAAAACATTGGAAAATTGTAAACATTGGTGGGCCGCAGTTCTGCTTGTTGCTGCGGATGTGGAGGTTGTGGTCTGGAGGAGGAGGAGGAGGAGGAGGAGGAGGAGGAAGGAGAGAGGAAGGGATGGTTGGCTGGTTCCAAATATGAACTACTAGACGGAGGTCGCCGCCAGGGAGGCTGCCCTCATCTCGGGATCGCCTTGGAAACGGGACCTGGGGTCTCAGGACAATCTTATCAAAGTCAAAGTGTTTTATTGTCACTTGTTCTTCATAACACAGGGCCATTCTGAACAGTGAAACTCTTGTGACATGGCAGGCAGTACACAAAAAAGTAGGCAAAAAAGATTAAATAGCAAGATATTTTATATATATATATATATGCATTGAAAAAAACTATATATATATATATATACACACACATGAAAATATACATATACATATATATGCACATATACATATATATATTGAGCGGCACAATATACATAATACGATAACACTATATACATAATAAAAATATTAAATGTTAACAAATTCTTATAAAACTCTATCTTTTCTGTTAAATCTCCGTTTTATGTAACACATCTACAGGGAGGCATGGAGTCGGCACAGTGAGGGGAGGGGAGACAGCTGATATTGTGTTTGCTGAGCACCCAGAGTATTATTATTATTATTATTATGCGGATTACTAGCGACTACTGAAGACTACTGAAGACATTACACTGTATATCTGCCTAATAATGATCCTTCTCTTGTAAACACACACACACACACACACACACACAAATTGTGTGTGTGTGTGTCTGTGTTTCAGTGGTTCACACTGATGCCATCTTAAGCTCTTTAGTCCAGAGGGACAGAGGCCTCTCTCTCTCACCCTCACTCGCTCTCTCTCTCTCTCTCTCTCTCTCTCTTTGTTTCTCTCTCTCTCTTTATCACACACACACACACACACACACACACACACACACACACACACACACACTCACACACATGCTTATCTCCTTGCCTCTCCTTGTACTGTATATATCGTACGCAGGCCTTTCCCTGCGTTATCGCTTTCACGTTCACAATTTTTCGTAGCTTGTAAAAGGAAAAGGAAATACGTCGTATCAGCGAGAAAAAAAACAACTAAAAGCCAAACACAGCCGCCAAGCGAAGCACACAAACATTTCCGCGCAAAAGCCACACAAAGAAACCCACCTCTGAGTGATGACCTCAGTTAAAAAAAAAAAAAACTCCAAAAACCCAAATGAACTGACCGAGCTGATGGACAGAGTGCAGCGTAGCTATCGGCATCCAAGCGTGTGGTTTTCAAGGTTGCCAGAACTTTGGTTTATTCACATTTACATTTACATTTACATTGAGGGCATTTGGCATTGGCGCTTTTATCCAAAGCGACTTACAAAGAGTACATTGTTGAAGGAGAGACAGCAATATATCACTGTGGTACATAAAGATAAGAATAGAGCAGGTTTCAAGCATTCATAGTTGCAAGGTTAATAGAACAATAATTGCTGGGTTGTCTGCATAATAGCTGGGATAAGAGCAGACGTGCCATTCTGAGTGCATTACCAACATCTAAGAACATACAATATGCTAAACAATGCTAAGAACTATTAATAATGGTGTGCGTGTGTGTGTGGGTGTGTGTGTGTGTGTGTGTGTGTGTGTGTGTGTGTGTGGTGTGTGTGTGTGTGTGTGTGTGTGTGTGTGTGTGTGTAGGTGTCCCCCCTGCTGGGCATCACAGCAGGGGCTCTGATCCTGCTGTTCGTCCCCGAGCCCAAGAGAGGCAGCGCCGACCAGCTGGGTCACCGGTTCAAGGCCCGCTCCTCCTGGTGCTGTGACATGAAGGCCCTGGCCAAGAAGTAAGAGACCCACACACACACACACACGACGCATCAGAACCAGGACCAGAATCAGAACCAGAATCAGAATCAGGATCAGGATGAGAATCAGAATCGGAATCAGAATCAGAACCAGAACCAGAATCAGAATCAGGTTTATTACCTGATTGCCTATGAGATAGAAGTAGTTTACACAGACACGGATAATAAAAAAAATAAAAATTTAATAAAGGAAGCAATTACAAGGTGCAATTTAAAGATGTGTGTTAATGTGCGTTAATGTAACACACAAAAATGCAAAACACATTGTGAGAGAGAGCGAGAGAGAGACAAACAGCGCGAGAGAGAGGGAGAGAGAGAGAGCATGAACACAAGGGAGAGAGTTGACAGTCGCTTAGCAAATGTTTATCATCACAGATTACAAAACAAATGTCTTTCTTTTGTCCACAAAGATACGCATCCATTGTTTCTAATTTGTTTTATATCGTGTGTGTGTGTGTGTGTGTGTGTATGTGTGGACGACTGTGTGTGTGTGTGTGTGTGTGCGGCTGTGTGTGTGTGTGTGTGTGTGTGTGTGTGCGCATGGTTGTGTGTGTGTGTTGTGTTGTGTGTGTGTGTGTGTGTGTTGTTTGTGTGTTGTGTGTCTGTGTGTGTTGTGTGTTCTGTGTTGTGCAGTCTGTCTACGTCTTCTCGTCTCTCGCCTCGGCCGCCGTCTCCTTCGCCACGGGGGCGTTCGGCATCTGGATCCCCGTCTACCTGTCCCGCGCCCAGGTGGTCCAGAAGACCGCCGAGGTGTGCACCAAGGAGATCTGCAGCAGCAAAGACAGGTGGGAGGCCCCCGCCCCGCCCACTGCTAATCCCTCCCCACCCCACCACCAGGCCCCGCCTCCTCCTCTAAGAGCCATCAGCGGTTACTACAAAGGCTTTTAAAAAGGGCTTTTAAAAGATGCCCTGTGTAGTTTACTCAAAGCCTCCATTTGAACCATTCAGACCAATTCAGCCACGCGGCTTTACTGGTATTAGCTTCAAGGGGGTAACATTCAATCTAAAAAGGGGCTTTTGTCTGTAATTGTGTGTGGCGTTTTGTGTGTCTGTGGCTGTGTGTGTGTGTGTGTATGTGTGTTCCCTTCGTATCTTATAAGTGAGACTACTTACGACTTTTGTGTGTCAGCGGTAACACCTTTGATCCAGATTTGTATCCTTTTTTTGATCAGGAGTTATTTTTTTAAAATGTTGAGCCCAAAGTTGAAGTTGAATATTAACGTCGCCGCGGGGAAATATTCATCGGCTGTAATTGTAATGAGAGTCATTTCTTACAAATGCCACAGCTGTCCGTCAGCCATGAGTGAGCGAAATGTTGGGTGAGAATCTCGCGACTGGATGAGACAGTTTAAATGTTAGAGCGCTGATTCGTCTGTGGAATCCATCTTGCCTCGTCACACATTGACACACACACACACACACACACACACACACACACACACACACACACACACAAGACGGCGTCACGTGTTCTCGGTCACGTGCTTCACATTAGCCCCGCCCCTTGACGACAGAGAGGGAGGGAGGGAGGGAGCAGAGAGTGAGCGACCATTTTTATTTTATTCTCGCTTTTCTCTCTTCTCTCTCTCTCTCCTACTCTCACTCTCTCTCTGCTCTCTCTCTCTCTCTCTCTCTCTCCCTCTCTCTCCCTTTTTCTCTCTCCTCTCTGTCTCTCTTCTCTCTCCTCTCTCTCTCCTCTCCTCCTTCTCTCTCTCTCTCTCTCTCTCTCTCTTCTCTCTCTGCCTCTCTCTCTCTCTCTCTCTCTCTCTCTCCTCTGTCTCTCCTCTCTCTCTTCTCTCTCTCCTCCCTCTCTCTCTCTTCCTCTCTCCCTCTCTTGTCTGTCTCTCTCTTCTGTCTCTCTCTCTCTCTCCCTCTCTCTCTCTCTCTCTCTCCTCTCTCTCTCTCTCTCTCCTCTCTGTCTCTCCCTCCCTCCCTCTCTATCTCTGTCTCTCTCTCTCTCTCTCGATTGTCCTGATCTGACAGCAGCAGCTTTATAGCTAACGCGTAGCTTCTTTGTCTTGTCCAGCCTCATCTTCGGCGCCATCACGTGCGTGACGGGCCTGCTGGGCGTGGTCATCGGCGCGGTGACCACCCGCCTCTTCCGCCAGCGCACGGAGCGCGCGGACCCCCTGGTTTGCGCCGTCAGCATGCTGGGCTCGGCCATCTTCATCTGCCTCATCTTCGTCGTGGCCAAGAAGAGCATCGTGGGGGCTTACGTAAGTACCGCCACCGCGACCGCCACCGCTGGCCCCTGGTGGGGAAGCCGCCCCCGCCCTAACCCTAACCCTAACCCACCCCCCCCCGGGGTGGGACCAGCACACACACACACACACACACACACACACACACACACACACACACACACACACACACACACATGCACACACACACACACACACACACACACACACACACACACACACACACACACACAGCACACACGCATGCATGCACACACACATGCAAACACACACACAAACACACACATGAACACACACACACCCCGAAAACAAAAGTAAAGTACGATGGTGTGTGTGAGTAATGGCTTCTCCACATACGGGTTTGGGGATTCAAACGTTTATGCATTTAATACAAAAGGGGGGGGCATTAAACTCCCAGCAGGCCAAGGTAAGCGTTCGCTACAGGAGTTGTTTGTTTCGAACCATTAGTTGTGAACTCCCCACACACACACACACACACACACACACACACACACACACACACATGTGCAGCGACCCCTCGTGAACCTCTACCTCGGTGGAAGGCGGCAACCGGAGAAGCCGTGTGTTGGAACAAAGCCCCCTGACATTTGGAACGCACCCCGACCCCGGGGAACACACACACACACATATATACTGTATATCTCCCACTACGATCACAGGGCGGGAAGGGATTTGAACTGACCTGCTGTATGCCGTCCTCCACCCCCCTCCACCACCACCACCTCCACCACTACCATCACCCTTCACACCGTGGCGGGGGTTGAGGAATGCTGGACAATATTTCCGGTGTTTCTTGTGCATGAGTAAGAGTTTAACAAACACATACGGCCTCTTTCCTGTACGTGAGCGGGGGGCCCTGGCTGCCCTCGCTTGCCGCCTCTGCTGGGTACACACACACACACACACACACACACACACACACACACATACACACACACACACACCCAGCTGTGCGCTGTGTGTGGGAAATCTGAAGTACGGTCCAAATTCCCCCTTCTTCCCTTTACCTGGAAATTGGCAATGCGGCTAAGAAAGAGTGTTTTGTCGGTGGCTGGGTGTGAGCAATGTGATGATTTTTGTTGCTTTTGATTCAATTCAATCACGCCGTAGCAACGGGCTGTGTGTCGATAAAACGGCGATCAAAACAAAAAACCAGGGCTGGGAATTGTGGGAACGCGCGAAGAACGGGCTTCCCGAAGGTGGTGGTCCCCCCCCCCCCCCCCCCACCCCGCTGGTTCCGCCATCCGACGAACCGCAAGCCAGAGGGCCCCACAATTCCAGCGTGTGACAATGTGTTTGTGTGTGTGTGTGTGTGTGTGTGTGTGTGTGTGTGTGTGTGTGTTGGTAATTAGAGAGTTGTGGTCGGGATGCTGGAAGACGTACAATAGAGCAGAGAGACGCGTGACAGAGTAGGCGAGGCTTCAGACGACGCCGCGACTCTTAACACTCAACACAGTCGACAATCAACAGCATCCGGAACGGCAGCAGCAGAGAATATTCTCGTCGCACCGGGGACTTCATAGGAATAAGCCTTGTCGTTTTAATTAGTGCCTGAGTATTTATAACCCCCCCCCCCACACCCCCATCACCCACCACCGCCAAACAAGGACGCGGTCCATGATGAAATGCATCTGCAAAAAAACGAAATAAAACCCACAACTATTTATAAACGATTTGATATCTCAGCTCACATTGCTTTTATAGCCGGAATGCCGATTTTACCCGCGAGCGACATCCGTCAGACGATCTGTCGGGGTGGTCCGTTGCTGTGTTCAGTTCAACCGCGGCGCTTGAGTTTGGTCACGTCACCGACGCTTTCAAATCGTTCCTGACTGTCCCGATACCCCACGATCTCACGAAGTTTAACGAGGCGAGGTTAACGAGGTTTGCGGGAACGTCCTCGCCGCGGAGTTCAGCGAGTGATAAACACGTTATCAATCAATCACGTCGCACGCACCACCGCCGCGAGGCTACGCTACGCTACGACACCGTGACACCCGGGAACGTCCGCGACTAAAGTTCCCATGGGCCTGCTGTCGAGTCCTGACACGGTTACATGTGCCGCCGCGCGTGCGGTACGACACGCCGCGGACGTGTGGTTTCATTGTAATGGGGGCCGACATCGAGATCGGGTGTGTGTGTGTGTTTTCGTGCAGTCGTGTTACATTAGACACGTGTGACTGCATGACCACACACCGCACCACCGCACCGCCACCGCTCCAGGGGTGGCGTTCCCGAAACCAACCAACCCCTCTGCATCCGCCGCAGCTGTCGGCTCCCCCCCTCCGCGGCACGCTAATGCTAAGCTAAGCTAAGTTAAGCTGAGCTAAGCTAATCTTTGGGGCGACCCCCAGCGCCTTTCTTCTGTCGGCTAATAATACGGGGGTGGGGGGGGTGGTGGCGGTGTGAGATGAGTCACACGGATTTTCTCTGCGATTCCCGCCAAATTATCAACACTGATTCCTCTCAGTTACAATGCGATCTCTTCCCACTCTCTCTCTCTCACTCTCGCCTCTCCCACCATCTCATCTCCATCTTCCTCTCTCTTCCTCTGTCTCTCTCTCTCACTCCCACTCTCACTCTTTCTGCCTCTTTCTCTCCCTCACCCACCGTTGCTCTCTCGCTCCCTTGCTCACTCTTCTCTCCCCTTCCCTCTCCCCCTTCTCTCTTGTCCCTCTCTCTCTTCCCCTCTCTCCCTCTCTCTGTCCTCTCTCTCTCTTCCTCTCTCTCTCCCTTCCCCCTCTCTCATTATGAGTCTCTCTTTCTCTCTCCCTCCCCTCTCTCTCCCCTCTCCCTCTCTTTCTCTCTATCCCTCTCTCTGTCCCCCCTCTCGCTCTCTCTCTCCTCTCTCTCTCTCTCTCTGTCCCCCCTCTTTCTCTCTCTCTCTCTCTCTCTCTCTCTCTCTCTCTCTCTCTCTCTCCCTCTCTCTCTCTCTCTCTCTCTCTCTCCCTCTCTCTCTCTCTCCTCTCTCCCCTCTCTCTCCCTCTCTCTCTCTCTCCTCTCTCTCCCCTCTCTCTCTCTCTCTCTCTCTCTCTCTCTCTCTCTCTCTGTCCCCCCTCTCGCTCTCTCTCTCTCCTCTCTCTCTCTCTCCTCTCTCTCTCTCTCTCTCTCTCTCTCTCTCTCTCTCTCTGTCTCTCTCTCTACCTGGCTGCAGGCTGTAGGATTGCCTGGCAGGTTGTAAAGGTTCTTTCTTCCCAGTGTGTAGCAGTAGAAGTGTGCAGTTGGCCGCTCGGCGTCGGGACCGAGCGGCGAAACACGAGACAACTCTGAGAGGCCTTTAAACTCTCGCTGGCCTGTCGCTGAAATCGGGTTTAAATCACC
>PIJE02000769.1:57500-65000 GCA_002895965.2 Coryphaenoides rupestris
GCCCCCCTAAGACCCTTTGATGTCTTGTGAAGTTAACGATGGACGCTAATGACAGACGCTAACGACAGACGCTAATTTTGTTTTAACGCGACGAGTTTTCAGTTTTTTCTGTGTTTTTCACGTTTTTTTCACGTTTGTTTTCCCTTCATTTTTGTAATGCACTCATCGGGATTTTTCGGAACATTTCGAAACACACATTTCTTTTGTTAGTTCCTATAGCCTGCTAAGAAAGTACCAGAACATCACTTAAAATGTAAAATGTCTCATTAAATACTCGAAGGGTTGAGTTTTTTGCCTCGTAATTCCGCCATAAATATCTGTCATCTATCTGATTAGAGTGGAATTACATTAGAAAAATGCCTAAAGTGATTGTGCTCCGTTACATTGCATTAAAATTACATTAACACATACAGTATTATTCATTACAGGAGTTATTATAGGACTATAATCACTTCTATTGCTTTTTTTAAACATCTACGCTGGAAGTGAAACAGTCCAAACAAGGAGAACAAAGGAGTGTATCACAGCAGCGTGGCCCGCTTGGCTCAACACGATAACCTTCTACACAGCAGCAGACACAACAAACCCCTTCGCCTCGTAATCAGCCTGTAATCAGACAGCTTTAATGTCGCCATTGTTCGCCTTCCACCAGGGTAGTCGCTGTGGTCGCTGATACTACGTCCTTCCAACTTCCAAACCGCCAAAATCGTTTCTCGTTAATTATTAGTCTGCATTACGTATGCCTGTGTGTGTGTGTGTGTGTGTGTGTGTGTGTGTGTGTGTGTGTCTATGTCTGGTTGGTGTGTACATTTGTGTGTGATAAAGGCAGGAAGGGAACTTGGATAGGATGTCAGATTACGTCCAGACTAACAAAAACGTACTCGGCCTACGCTGGAATCAGGGAACAGATCGCAGAAGGGACTCCCTCGGACGCTGTCTGATAGCTAGTTTACAGAATGTCCAGCCAGCCTTCAGACTTGCCCCCTGATTATCTTCCGATGTCTCCTGGACTCCTAAACTCTTCTCTATCAGATTGAATCTCTCCTCTCTCCCCTCCTCTCTCCTCCTCCTCCTCCTCCTCCTCCTCCCTCCTCCTCTCTCTCCTCCTCATAGCTCAAGGGCCTGAGACCATCGTAAAGATTAATATTCTGAGAAGCACTCCTCCTCCTCCTCCTCCTCCTCCTCCTCCTCCTCCTCCTCTCTCTCCTCCTCCATGCTCCTCATAGCTCTGGGGCCTGAGACCACCGTAAAAATTAATATTCTGAGAATGACTCCTTCTCCTCCTCCTCCTCCTCCTCCTCCTCCTCTGCGCTGTTCAGCTCCTACACTCTATCAGCTGCTGATGCGAAGGGGTCTACCGGTAGTTTTAGCTAGTTATGCGGATGCTGCTCAGGGCTAAAGGGGCTTCTCGTGGTAGAAGAAGAAGAGGAAGAAGAAGAAGAAGAAGAAGAAGAAGAAGACAGTGGAGGGGCTTAGTAGAAAGGCAGAATAAATTACCTGGTCATACAGTGGAGGGCGGTCGGCTCATCTGGCTCAACCTGCAGGACACACAGAGAGAAACCACACGAAACATCGTTAGCAAGGGGAGGGGCTAATGATGAGCTATCTGCGTCTGTATAGGAGGGGGTCACACACATCCCAGCCGCCAACTGTTTATTCTATGGTTCTTTTCAGATCACATGGTTAAAAACTCCCAGTCTATCTCTGCCCTGGGTCTGTGTGTGTCTCTCTCACACACACACACACACACACACACACACACTGGGTGGACCACAATCTGGGATGTGTTTAGCTGCTCCAGGCTGTGGGGTCCTTGTCGTCCCCCGGAACACCAGACCGGGTGTCGCCCTGTCAGAGTGGCGTGACCCCCACCCCCCCGGGCCCCTGAGGCCCCCCACGCCAGGGATATGTGCGTGTGTGTGTTGTGTGGTGTGTGTGTGTGTATGTGTGTGTGTGTGTGTTGTGTGTGTGTGTGTTAGTGTGTGTTGTGTGTGTTGTGTGTGTGTGTGTGTGTGTGTGTGTGTGTGTGTGTTGTGTTGTGTGTCTTCAAGCTAAACAGAACACGCAATGCATACATCAGGATAAATATTCACCAACCATTCACCACCGAAGCCACTTTGCCCCACCCCCCAACTCCCCTCCCACACCCCCCCCGCCCCCCCCACTCCTCCTCTTCGTCCCAAAATAACGAAGCAAAGCTAAGAAAGAAGCGGAGAAAACAGAATGCTGGCCAGCCCCTCCAAATAGACGGGCCCGATCCAGCGCGTAACCCATTCCACTCTCCCCTGGTCCCCGGTGCACAAATAAAGAGTCAAACTGCCAAAGACTCGCTGTGTATTCCTCGAGTCAGAGGAAATTGTATAAATCGGAGGCATTGAAGTGTGAAGGGGAATATACTAAAAATATCCCCCCGTCCGCGGTGGGCATTGGGATAGAGGGAGAGCAGGAGGGAGGGTAGGGGAGGGGACTGTAATCTGCCAGGGGGACGTAATACACTGGAAGATATTAATCTCCACTGATACCCTCCCAGACGGAGATCAGGCTCACGTCCAATAGACTACTGCTAGACGTAGACGCTAGCCGTAGCCCGTCTTGTTGAGCCTGTCTGTCCTTCGGTTTTGACAGACGGTAGTGGAACTCTTCATCAGCCACTCAGAACCCTCGCCCCTGATTAGAAGCCTGAGTGGCGTGTCCTTCGTCCAATCACGGGGCAGCCCACGCTCGAAACTCGAGGAACCTGTTTACACAGCCACAGTAGCTCCTCCCCCTCCTCCTCCTCCTCCTCCTCCTCCTCAGGTGCTTATCATTAACCACAGTGCTCCTCGATCAACACAGCAGGTTGTGGGCAGGGAACGCTGGCCAACATACACACACACGTGCAAACACACACGCACACACACACACACACACACACACTGAAATATACACACTTATTCACAGTAGTCGCACACACACACACACACACGCGCGCACACACTCTCAACACATGCACACTCACACATTAATGTGCTCACACACACACACACACACACTCTTGCACACATACACACACACACTGAAACATACATGCTTATTCACAGTCGTCGCACACACACACACACAGTCTTGCAAACACTTACATTCAAACTTGCACATTCATGTTTGCACACACACACACACACACACACACACACACACATGCACATCCATGGAGGTTCCCAGTACGAGAGCCCCTCCCCCACCCCCCCCGCCTCGGTGACAGGCCCCCGAGTGCGAATAGGTGAACAGGAAGTTGTCTGCCGGCGCCGGCGGGCGTGTTTAACCAGACATACGTTACATGCATCAAGGTGTCACCCTGCGTCCTGCGTCCTTCCCAGGAGTCCAAATGAGAGAGACACGCCGACTCTCCTCTCTCTCCGTGGCCGCCTCCCTCTTCCTCGTCAGACGAACATTTAGACCACACTCCCATCCCCCATCCCCCATCCCTTCCTTCGCTTACAGACACACAACATAAGAACAACAAGAAGGGGGAAAAAGAAAGAACGGGAGTCGCAGCTTAAGGCAGAGTCAAGTCGAGACCTGGAATGATCCGACATCATATTCAGAAATCCTAATTATAGTCGTTGTGGTCGTTTGAAATGAGTATCGGGTTCAGCCCTCCAATGAACTGAGGTTCTGTGGTCTGGGCGAGGGAGGGAGAGTGGCGAAGGGAAAACTCTTGGCGAAGAGAGAAAACCCCAAAACCCCAAAACCCAGACGACATTGTTCTGTGAAATGTTCTGAGGCTAATGTCGCTCGTCACTGGCTCGGAGGATGGCTGAGTTTTGTTTTTTTTTTGGGGTGGGGGTGTTTATGTCTGTTTGTACAGACGAATGTTTCGTAGTATCCGATGTCCTACGCAAGTACAAGTACACCGATGTCGAAAACAACAAAATCGAGAGTGTAACTGATCTGTTTGGTTTGCTTCTGACGAGAGGATCATCGCACGTCGAGGCCTCGGAGTCCGTCGAGTGTTTTGTGCGCGGCGCGGAAAGGTGTTAAGATCGGAACAGATGGCACTCGTAAGCCTCCCAGCCCGAAATTAATTAAACCGAAACACCCCCCATGGTCGTGGAGACAGACTCTAACCTCTCTCTCTCTCTCCCTCCCTCCCCTCTCTCTCTCTCTCTCTCTGTCTCTCTCACTCCCTCTCTCTCGGTCTCTCTCTCTCTCTCTCTCAGGTGGCAACAGTCGGCCTTCCAGTCTGATGAGCCAGCAACTGCGGGGAGGCAGGTGACCAACAACCAGCCATGACAAGACAGTGACGGATGAGGAGACGACCCGCGCCCCACCGTCAGCCCACACCACCCCGCCGCCGTCGTCCGCCCAGAGCCGAGGCCACGCCCGCCTTCCCCTCAATTCACCGCCGTCGATTCATCTTCATCTCAGCTCTCATCCTCTGCCTCACTGCTCGACTGCTGACTCCTCCCCCCCTCTCCGTATGGTTGGACTTTGGGTGGAGGGGGGAGGGGCAACGCTGGAACGAAGGCTGGTCGGTTGGAGGGAGCATCTTGCTCCGCCCACCCATCCTGTCTTGCTCCGCCCATCTATTCTACCTATTCTACCTATTCTACCTTTTCTACCTGTCCTACGACAGAGCCGCCGAAGCTGAAACCCTCCTGCCCCCTCTTCGTCTCCCCCCCCACCCCTCTCGTTCCTTGAGGTGTTGAGAGGGTCAGGGGTTAGGGTCAGGGTTTAGGATCAGGGTTAGGGGTCAGGGTTAGGATCAGGGTTAGGGTCAGGGGTTAGGGGTCAGGGTTAGGATCAGGGTTAGGGTTAGAGTTGGGGGTTAGGGTCAGGGTTAGGGGTCAGGGGTCAGGGTTAGGGTTAGGGGTCAGGGGTTAGGGGTCATCGCACCGGTGCCAATACTACTGAATGCTGGCCGAGAGTCCGCCCTGTCTGTCTGTCTGCCTGCCTGCTTGTTCACACCTGTCTGTCTGTCTGTCTGACTGTCTGTCTGTCTGTCTAACTACCTGTGTGTGTGTGTGTGTGTGTGTGTGCGTGTGTGTGTGTGTGTGTGTGTGTATCCATCCGTCCATCCGTCCGTCCGTCGATCTGCACTAAGTGCCGTAGGATCATTACATTCCTTCAGACCTTTGCACTGACCATCCGACGACCTCATCATCACATGACTGGCTGGCTGTGGTCACATGACGGATCAAAGGGTCTGTAGATCCCGCAAGGCCGCAGTGTGTGATTGGATACGCGTCCGGGCCACGCCCAGACGACCACGTTGTCGAATATTCCCCTCCTCCCATTTGCATTGCTTGTATTCAAGCATTGTTACAGTATATGTGTGGGTGGGTGGGTGTGTGTGTGTGGAGATTTTTTTGTGACTACACTTAAAAGGGGATGTTCCCGCCACACACAACACAACACCACACAATACAGCACAGCATGGAAAGCCTCACATCAAAGGTTGCCATGTTCAAAACCAAACACCAGAGCAGTACCAGTCATAGAACAACAACGCCGCTGCTCCGAGTGTCTCCACCAGGGGGGGCAGTAGCGCAGAGCGGAGGGAAGGGGAGGAGGAGGAATTACAGTAACATCGTACAGTCGAGTCGAGGCGTGATGAGTTTTGGGGTTCCACCCTGGCAGCTGATAACTGCCAGAAACGTGTTGTTAAGCGTCAGCCTGAACACTTTACAGTATATGAGCTTCTACATCCTCATCATCACCATCAGTGCAAGTGAGCCATTTCCACAGATCCATCTTCCTCTCTCTCTCTCTCCCTCTGTGACTCTCTCTCTTTCTCTCGTTATTTAGCACTTATATCACTGTAGACGGTGCCAGAGTATAATATACATGATAACGTGTGATCTCTCTTGCAAATTATTAGTTTTTTTTTTCTCCAGGCTGTATTATTTCGTTGTGTTGGGATATTTTATATTGCTTTGTGATATCGGTTCACTTACTTTGGAACCGAAGGCCGTGTCGCCGATGATGGTCGTTGTTTCCGGAGCATGACGCAATCAGGGGGAGGTTTCGAGTAATTTGAAAGCGGACACTGGACTCGATTAGTTTCGCTGACTTTTATAGCGAGCTGTGTGTATACGTATGCGTATATACTCCATATATCTCCATCCCTGTAGGGAGATCCCTCTGACCAGGACGGCTCTCTCTGCTAGCCCGGCATTAGAGAGAAAGGAGCCAACATTTCTGTGACTTTTGATGATTGAGTGCAGTCAAGGCTGGTTTACAATAACAGTCATTGTGAGCACAGATATTACCTCTGTTTTCTGCTCAACATCAGAAATAGGTTTCTTTATACATGGTTCTTGTATGACAAGAGATCGTCTCGACGCCATCACCGTCCACGCGGGTGATGTTTCACACGGAAAATATCCTAAACACGACAAAACACGGCTAAAAGCGTGTTCCTACGGAAGATCAATTTGGCAAGACGGAACTCGGGGGGCCGATCAGGGGCCGATCAAGGGCCGATCGGGGGGCGATCAAGGGGCGATCAAGGGCCAATCGGGGGCCGACCAGGGGCCGACCAGGGGCCCGATCAGGGGTCGACCAGGGGCCCGATCAGGGGCCGAGCGCGCTGAAAAGTCGGCGCTGAAAAGTGTCCGTCCCTCGGCTGTAGAGGCTCATGAAGTGTGTAGCTATAAAGTCAGACGGGTTGAACAAAAAATAAATCCCTGAATGATAAATGTGCAAAAAAATAAAAAGAAAGATTACTAATAAAAAAGTATTTTTTGATCACTTGCTCTAGAGTAGACAACGGAGACATCTGGACACGGGACAACATCTGGTGACGTGTGTGTGTGTTCAGAAATGAATATGTGCATGAGTGTATTGCAACTGCGAGAGAGAGTAGGCCTATGTGTGTGTGTGTGTGTGTGTGTGTGTGTGTGTGTGTGTGTGTGCGTGTGTGTGTCCTATATGTGCAAGAAGTCCAATTCATAATCACAGTAAACACACAAAATGAACATATGAACATTAGTGATGAAGAAAGGTATTGTGTTGTTTCCTTAACATACAGGCATTTAGTAAATCCAAGATAAACGAACAAAACAAACAAATAAAACATAGTGTGGTATACTTCAACCTTAAAAAAATTCCCTTTTAAGGTGACAAACAAAATAAATATGTTGCATCCAAGCCATCATTTACAATATATTAAAATTGCTGCATTATATTTATATTTTTTATATATATATATATATATCTATATACTTATACACCTCTATAAAATGTAGTCATTTGGTTAAAAAGAATGAAAGAAAGAGATGCTGAGTGAATGGGAGATGTGAAGCTTAATGCATTGAGGTGATGTGTGTTCATCACACACACACACACACACACACACACACACACACACACACACACACACACAGAGTGAGTCGCCCCCCCCAACTCCCTGACTCTCCTCTCGTTCTCCCACAGAGCAGCTCCTTGATTCCCTTTATGAACATTTTCGCGACCCCGACATGACACCTCACTGAGCTTTTTCCGTCTCGACGTGCGCGC
>PIJE02000769.1:67500-72500 GCA_002895965.2 Coryphaenoides rupestris
GTGCGTGCATGCGTGTGTGCGTGCGTATGTGTGTGTGCGTATGTGTGTGTGTGTGTGTGTGTGTGCGTGTGTGCATGCGTGCGTGCATGCGTGTGTGTGTGCGTATGTATGTGTGTGTGTGTGTGTGTGTGTGTCGGATGGCATTGTGAATGACTTGCGTGTGGAGCAGAACAGAGTGCTGCCCGACGGAGGGGCAACCCTGACGGTGTTTCAGTGAATGGGAGAGAGAAACAAATGCAAATATGCTATAAATACACACAGAGTGTATAAATATACACACCGCGCGCACTCATGCTTAAAGAAATGCTGCTCATTCAGATGTGTGCAGCCAAGGGGCATGCACACACAGACACACACACACATTCATATATTCCACACACACACTCACATTCACATACACCTACGAATGCCAATTGACCATCCCAGTGTCAAGCGCACACACACACACACACACCACACACACACCAATTGACCATCCAACTGACACACACACACACACACAGACCAATTCAACTGACATACACACACACACACAGACACAGGCACACCAATTGACCATTCAGCTGACGCACACGCACACACACACGCACACACACACCACACACACACACACACACGCACATGGAAAAGTCTAATAGAGTTAGCACCGACACCATAAATGTCCATAGACACCCACCACAGGAACACACAGATTCATAGCAGATGACACATGTGGTGGAGGAAGTCAGGATGTTGGACTCCGGTGTGAGACTCACTGTCTGCCTTCAGTCCCATTACTACATTACTGTATTACTGTGTTCACGGAAACACGGATATTAACATGGAATTCCGTCCTCTTTAGTCTGGCTATTTGAGTTTGACTTCCTTTGCGTACTGTCGCCTGCCGTGTCACAGGAATTTCACTGTTCAGAATGGCCCTGTGCTAAGAAGAACATGTGACAATAAAACACTTTGACTTGACTTTGACTTTGGTTTGGACTTTGAAACATTTTGAGCACATCCGGGTGGCAGTAGCTCAAGAGGTAAGAGGAAGGTTGCTGGTTCGATCCCCGGGCTCCGCCTAGCTAAGTGTCCCTGAGCAAGACACCACCTTAACCCTAACTGCTCCTGACGTGGTGGTTGCTGTCTTGCGTGGTTGACACCGCCGTCGGTGTATGAACGGGTGAATGTGAGGCGCAATATAAATACAATCCATTTCTGACATTTTATCCGATTTGGGGTACAGTGACACCCCCCCAAACTGGAACCAGAAGGCTGTGATACTGGTAGGTAGACACCAGCAGACACTGCAGTGTTGTGGTGGGTACTGGTAGGTACTAGTGGCAACCCTCTCTACTCCTCTGCCAGATGTGGGCCAGCAGCAGACAGCCTGGCCTTGCTGGAACTGCCCCGTTCCATACCGTATAAAGAGGCTGTTCTACTGGCCCAGTTACTTATTGTCTGGTCAGCGCTTTCTCTGTCCATACGAACACAATGCAAGCTGTGTGTGTGTGTGTATGTGTGTGTGTGTGTGCGTGCGTGTGGGTGCGTGTGTGTCTTTGCAAATCCCAATTTGAGACGCACAAATACAAAAGATACAGCTGTGCATTGATAATGGTTTCAAAATGTGGTTTCTCTTGCTTCATTTTCCACACCGAGGTTAAGGTCAAATCAAACACGTCCATCTCGCAGAGGTTGTAGGCGTGCAGAGATCGTGTGGTCGACACCACGCAAAGTGCAAGTTAAAAAAAGCGTGCGCCTCGATAGTTTTCACCTTGTGTTTTAGGGCCCTCTAGTTGTGACCCCATGACCCCATACGGTGGTACATCGTGCCAAGCGCCGTCTGTTTCTGTTGACACTCGTCCTGTCCACCGCCCGCAGATGAACTGGATCAGTTTGACAAATGGACGCCTTTCGCCAGTTCACTCAAAACAAAACGATGAGAACATTCCTCCAGAAGATGCCGATCGATACAGAGATTCTCCAAGCCTCCCGACGGGATACAGTACACGCCACACACACACACACACACACACACACACACACAAGCCTTGCGAGCGTGTGTGGGGCCCAAGTGTGAGTTGATTGCTGATATAAAAATGCATTTCCTTACAATAAAGGCACTGATTTAACACTTCCTGCTCACAGACGGCTGTGATATAATTACATCTAATGATAGACACACTGCCGTCGAGGCCCCAGCCATTTCATAATTGCAGTACAACAATCTTTATAGAGACGGTTCGGCTGTTTATGTATAATCTTCCATCTTTGACGATGTGTATTGTTTATAAGTTAAAAGTTTAAGTTGACGTGAATTTGTCTCATGATGAATGTCGTTGGCCTTTGCGTTGAAACACTGGAGAAACAAAAGATGAACTAACTGAAGCGTAACAGAATCAGTGACTTCTTTTAAATCTCTTCTTAAAACCCATTTTTACAGACTTGCTTTTATGGGATGTACACCGATGTCGAAAACAACAAAATCGAGAGTGTAACTGATCTGTTTGGTTTGCTTCTGACGAGAGGATCATCGCACGTCGAGGCCTCGGAGTCCGTCGAGTGTTTTGTGCGCGGCGCGGAAAGGTGTTAAGATCGGAACAGATGGCACTCGTAAGCCTCCCAGCCCGAAATTAATTAAACCGAAACACCCCCCATGGTCGTGGAGACAGACTCTAACCTCTCTCTCTCTCTCCCTCCCTCCCTCTCTCTCTCTCTCTCTCTCTCTCTCTGTCTCTCTCACTCCCTCTCTCTCGGTCTCTCTCTCTCTCTCTCTCAGGTGGCAACAGTCGGCCTTCCAGTCTGATGAGCCAGCAACTGCGGGGAGGCAGGTGACCAACAACCAGCCATGACAAGACAGTGACGGATGAGGAGACGACCCGCGCCCCACCGTCAGCCCACACCACCCCGCCGCCGTCGTCCGCCCAGAGCCGAGGCCACGCCCGCCTTCCCCTCAATTCACCGCCTTCGATTCATCTTCATCTCAGCTCTCATCCTCTGCCTCACTGCTCGACTGCTGACTCCTCCCCCCCTCTCTGTATGGTTGGACTTTGGGTGGAGGGGGGAGGGGCAACGCTGGGAACGAAGGCTGGTCGGTTGGAGGGAGCATCTTGCTCCGCCCACCCATCCTGTCTTTCTCCGCCCATCTATTCTACCTATTCTACCTATTCTACCTATTCTACCTTTTCTACCTGTCCTACGACAGAGCCGCCGAAGCTGAAACCCTCCTGCCCCCTCTTCGTCTCCCCCCCCACCCCTCTCGTTCCTTGAGGTGTTGAGAGGGTCAGGGGTTAGGGTCAGGGGTTAGGATCAGGGTTAGGGGTCAGGGTTAGGATCAGGGTTAGGGTCAGGGGTTAGGGGTCAGGGTTAGGATCAGGGTTAGGGTTAGAGTTGGGGGTTAGGGTCAGGGTTAGGGGTCAGGGGTCAGGGTTAGGGTTAGGGGGTCAGGGGTTAGGGGTCATCGCACCGGTGCCAATACTACTGAATGCTGGCCGAGAGTCCGCCCTGTCTGTCTGTCTGCCTGCCTGCTTGTTCACACCTGTCTGTCTGTCTGTCTGACTGTCTGTCTGTCTGTCTGTGCTGTGTGTGTGTGTGTGTGTGTGTGTGTGTGTGTGTGTGTGTGTGTGTGTGTGTGTGTGTATCCATCCGTCCATCCGTCCGTCCGTCGATCTGCACTAAGTGCCGTAGGATCATTACATTCCTTCAGACCTTTGCACTGACCATCCGACGACCTCATCATCACATGACTGGCTGGCTGTGGTCACATGACGGATCAAAGGGTCTGTAGATCCCGCAAGGCCGCAGTGTGTGATTGGATACGCGTCCGGGCCACGCCCAGACGACCGCGTTGTCGAATATTCCCCCCTCCTCCCATTTGCATTGCTTGTATTCAAGCATTGTTACAGTATATGTGTGGGTGGGTGGGTGTGTGTGTGTGGAGATTTTTTTGTGACTACACTTAAAAGGGGATGTTCCCACCACAACACAACACAACACCACACAATACAGCACAGCATGGAAAGCCTCACATCAAAGGTTGCCATGTTCAAAACCAAACCACCAGAGCAGTAGAGTACCAGTCGTGGAACAACAACGCCGCTGCTCTGAGTGTCTCCACCAGGGGGTGCAGTAGCGCAGCGGGGAGGGGAGGGGAGGAGGAGGAATTTACAGTAACATCGTACAGTCGAGTCGAGGCGTGATGAGATTTGGGGTTCCACCCTGGCAGCTGATAACTGCCAGAAACGTGTTGTTAAGCGTCAGCCTGAACACTTTACAGTATATGAGCTTCTACATCCTCATCATCACCATCAGTGCAAGTGAGCCATTTCCACAGATCCATCTTCCTCTCTCTCTCTCCCTCTGTGACTCTCTCTCTTTCTCTCATTATTTAGCACTTATATCACTGTAGACGGTGCCAGAGTATAATATACATGATAACGTGCGATCTCTCTTGCAAATTATTAGGTGTTTTTTTTCTCCAGGCTGTATTATTTTGTTGTGTTGGGATATTTTATATTGCTTTGTGATATCGGTTTACTTACTTTGGAACCGAAGGCCGTGTCGCCGATGATGGTCGTTGTTTCCGGAGCATGACGCAATCAGGGGGAGGTTTCTGAGTAATTGAAAGCGGACACTGGACTCGATTAGATTCGCTGACTTTTATAGCGAGCTGTGTGTATACGTATGCGTATACTCTATACATCTCCATCCCTGTAGGGAGATCCCTCTGACCAGGACGGCTCTCTCCGCTGGCCCGGCTTTGAATAGCTGGACACGTATACACACCGACCGCATTAGAGAGAAAGAGCCAACATTTCTGTGACTTTTGATGATTGAGTGCAGTCAAGGCTGGTTTACAATAACAGTCATTGTGAGCGCAGATATTCACCCCCCCCCCCCCCCCCCCCCCCCCCCCCCCCCCCCCCGCCTTATTACTCCCCCGTTCATCACACCCCCTCCTCGCCTCTCCCCGCATGCATGGGTGAGCATGGAGGAGGAAGAGGAGGAGGAGGAGAGGAAGG
>PIJE02000769.1:77500-111404 GCA_002895965.2 Coryphaenoides rupestris
GATGAATGTCGTTGGCCTTTGCGTTGAAACACTGGAGAAACAAAAGATGAACTAACTGAAGCGTAACAGAATCAGTGACTTCTTTTAAATCTCTTCTTAAAACCCATTTTTACAGACTTGCTTTTATGGGATGTCGTCGTTTTATTACCATTTTTTTATTCATTCGTGTTTTTATTGTCTTCTTGTTCCAACTTTATCTTCACTTTACGATGATCTTGTCTTGCTTTTGTTTGGCCTTTCTGTTCTGCTTTCTGTTGTTATATTGTCTTCTGAGTAACCTGCTTTTGCTTTGTAAACTCTTGTTTTTGTGGTGGTGGTGGTGATGATGGTGATGAGAGTGAGGATGGTGCTGATGGTGGTTTGGTGGTGGTGGTGATGATGGTGGTACGTCAGGAGAGGTCGCCGTGGCAACGGGGGACCCGCCTGTGATACCCTTCCCTGCCAGCTGCACCAACCGTTGACCCTCAAATCACAGCTTCCTGAGGCCGACTTCATAAATATTGGTTCACTTCCATATTCATTGCCTTGATGCTTTGTAGACATTGGTCTATTCATATATTCATCGCCTCCATGGACTCACGACCTCTAAGCTACATCGTGTTTCAGTAGCATTGAGTGACAATGCAAAAACTAAGTTCAAACTATGCAAAGATTATTTCTCAAATGTTAACTTAATGTTCATTTTGTCAAAGAAAATAGTGCTACTGGGAAATTGTAATTAATTATTAAAAACTAAATTAAATTAAATAAAAAAATGTATAAAAGCTCAGGAGGTAAGAGTGGGCCTGGCAACAGGAAGGTTGCTAGTTTGATCCCTGGGCTCTGCCAAGCTAAGTGTGGAGGTGTCCCTGAGCAAGACACCACCTAACCCCAACTGTTCCTGACACGTGTTCTGCATGGTTGACACCGCCGTCGGTGTATGAACTGGAGTTTTGGATAAAAGCGCTGTATAAATGCAATCTTTAATACTCCCCAGCAGCAGGCCTTGCGTGCAACAAGCTTACGGGGAGGTGAACCCCCGCCAGCCAACCAGGTCAGCCAGTGGATGAACCTTCGTTTGTATACCGAGAAGGTACACAGAGATACGATACTGTTGACGCTGGTATGTTGATGGAAAAGCAAAGCAATCCCACCGTGTTCTGATGCCTCCTCTCTCTCTCTCCCTCTCCTGCTGCCTTCCACTCACTCACACGGAATGACGCATCAGATGAGCATCGTAGGGCCTCAGCTCAGATTGTTGGTGGGCAGGAGCGACCTTATGGCGGCGATGAGTGGGTTTGATTGGACGAGACGCAACTCCAGCCACGCAACAGCAACTAAAAAGACTGCATGTTGATTTATTGATTTATTTCTACGCGTCAGAGGCCCTCTGGCGGGTTGAGGTGCGTGTGGGCTGAACTACGGAGGCAGAGAGAGGTCGACCATCCCCACCATCACCACCATCTCTTGTGAACCCATGACTCAGTTTTGGTGACATCTGGAGTCAAGTCATTACAAAAAGAAATATAGAAGCTATTTTTATTTTTGTTTTAATGGCTTTTCAAACAAAGGCACTCCCCGGAGGTGTTGAAGTAAAAGACATAAGGGATCAAATGAGTAACGCAGTCTTTGGGGGCTGTTGGTGACTAGACGTGGTGTCGGAGCGCCACCTAGTGGTACAAATAACAAGACACGCCTTAAAGCACAGGACGACGCCGATTCAAATGGAAACTTTTGCTGCTTTTCTGCGAAATTACAGAGAGCACGGCCTTGCCTTTTAATTAGCTGTTGCAGAAAATAATTAATGTGAAATCGGGAGTTTTCTAAATCATGAATTTTGAAAGTCGGGCGCAGGCGGCACACGCAGGACACACACAAACACGCAAGGCACATACCAAACGCTTCAGAAAAAGTTAGGTTTAATAAACTCCATACAAAATAAACTACATGTAAAAGATGGCAGAAGAACAAAACAGGAATGGATATCTCTGCCTCAAACAAAGGCCACGATGAACAACACATGCGATGAACACAGCAAGGGGGGGAAATTAACTTCAATAATAATAAGTCACTGATGGGTGCAGTACGACGAAACCAGAGGGGAGGAGGTGGTGGTGGTGGTGAGGCCAATAGCGTTCCCGATTAAGTGTTGATGCGTTCGCACCGCGCCTCTCGACGGTTCACAATCGCTCCGTCGCGTCTGCAGTCTTGGAAGAGCCCGATGGCAGAAGAAAATCTAAATCCTAAGTGATGTTAAGGGCCGTTCTCATTACGAGGTGTCCATTTGAGGTGCTGCTGCAATACAAAAGAAAAGGAGACAAACATTGTAATTGTCGAGCAATCATAACTCCAGGACTACAGGCTACAGTTTCAAAGTCAAGTCAATTTTATTTGTATAGCCCTTAATCACAATTAGTCTTTACAGGCCATATGAATATTATGGGCCATGTGATTATGACACCCCCCCCCCCCCAGCCCTACGGTGCCCCCCGAAGGGGAAGAAACGACTCCCTTAATTAACAAGGAAGAAATCTGGACGCAGAGTGGGGGATCCCTCCATCCAGAGACGGTTTCCTTAATCAAAAGGACAATACCGGTCTAGAGATCAAACCGTGGTCGCCACACACCTCTCCTGGCACCACCAAAACATTCATTAGCCAGATGCAGAACTACAGTAGCTGTTCCCAGAAGACATCGGTAACGGGCGTGGAGCTACAAGGAGATCGTTACGATGGTTGTATTGTCCTTTTAAAAGAAAGGAACTCGCATTGTCTCACCAGAAACAATGCGGTGCTAAAGATAGACAAGGTACACGGTGCCCACTGAACAATGCCCCATTGTTCTCACACTCCCCCCCCCCCCCCCCCACCACCGATGAACCCCACGGGTGCCATCTTGGTTCTAAACCGCTCTCGACTAGCCGTTTAGAACTAAGATGGCCGCTATAGGTGCAAATTTAGGCCCCCGTAGAAGAATCACGTCGAATGAGCGAATGGTGGCCGTATTTGGGCGCCGGTTCCAGGCGAGAGGTGGAGCCAACGGAGCCGAGAGGTGACTCACGCGTTTCGTTGAAGAGGAAGGAGTCCTGGTACTCCTTCATGTACTGCGAGGACCGGGCCTCGTCCAGGAACAGGGAGTACACACGCTTGATGTCCTCGACCTGCACCTCCGTTCCCTGGGCAACACATACACACACACGTAGGTATGTCAAGTTTGAGCGCCACCTTGTGGTGAACCTTCACCACAGAACGCTACCGGAGGTCTTTCCTACCAGTGGCCATCAAACTATATAACTCTTCCTCCACCTTCTGCGGGAAAGACAGTTGAAACCTCGGACACTGAGAACAATGTCCATATCACGTGCAACAGTACTTTTTCAATACCATTGCCATTTCTATTCTAGTTTACTTATTTTTTACTAAATGTATCTTACTTTATTGTTATGCCATTAAGCACTGATTTACGCCTTCTAAATACAATTTAAATGTATTATTCTAATGTTGTTTGAGCAAACTCTGGCACAAGAATTTCCTTCGGGTGAAAGGAAAGGGAGAGAGGGGGGGAGAGAGACAGGGAGAGAGAGAGACAGACAGAGACAGAGACGGACAGCCTCACCCTGCGTTTGCGACACACCAGGCCGGCGGTGCTGATCAGCTGGATGGCGTAGCGCAGTGACGTCTCCATGCCGATGCGGGTCAGCACCGTGTGGGCCTCCTCGCTCATCTCCACATCCTCCTCCTCACACCTGGGGGATGGGGGGGAACGGTAAACGGTGCTGCTGTCTTGATCCCCCGTCCAATAGACTCATCACATGACATGATGATGATGATGAGATTATGGAAGAATTGAACAGACAGCGGTCCCGCCTCACCTGATCTTGAGGATCTGCCTCGTCTCCTTCTCGGTGTACGGCGAGGTGGCGATGATGAGCAGTCGGTCCAGCAGGTCGATGGGCAGGCCGTGGGGGCTCTGGTAGTTGGTGCCGCGGATACTGGAGGGGAGGAGGGGAGGAGGAAGAGGAGAGAGAGAAACCATGACGACCATGTGACCACCTTTGAGAAGCACAAGGTTCCTGTGATGGGGAGGGGGGGATGGAGGACAGTACCGGGTGATGCCCCTGTTGGTGGCCATGATGAGCACGGGCGACAGGTCGCTCTCCAGTGCGCGGTTCAGGAACGAGAAGCACTCCATGTCCAGCATGTGCACCTCGTCAATGAACAGCACCTGGTAACCCACGGCGACGGGAGTGTCAGTCAATCAGTGAAACAACCTCAAGCTCACTCACAACAACGGAGTTAGCGCGGTAGATGTCGTAGACGCCCATATATGGAAAGATCGACACAATACACCCGCTAACGTCACTGTACAGGAACAAAACCCTCTATCCGGTTGTTAAGTCGTGACGTAGCGACATTGTGATAACACTGTTTCCGGGTCCAAGTCCCGCCCACTGCCTTGGCTGAGGCGCTAGTCTATTCAACATGCTCCGTGTCCCTCTGTGTTTGAATAGATTAGAATCAAATATATTTTTACAGGATTTTTTTTTTTTTTTTACAATTTTTTACAATTTGCAATTTTTTAAAAAAAAAAAACCATTTTTTTACAGTTAGATGTAAATTGTTAATTTAGTGAGGCACACTCAATGGTGCCTCACTATAGAAGGAAGCACTCCATGTCCAGCATGTGCACCTCGTCAATGAACAGCACCTGGTAACCCACGGCGACGGGAGTGTCAGTCAATCAGTGAAACAACCTCACTCACAACAACGACATCTACCGCGCTAACTCTAGCGCGGTAGATGTCGTAGACGCCCATATATGGAAAGATCGACACAATACATCGTGACGTAGCGACATTCTGATAATACTGTTTCCGGGTCCAAGCCCCGCCCACTGCCTTGGCTGAGGCACTCGTCTATTCAACATGCCCCGTGTCCCTCTGTGTTTGAATAGATTAGAATCAAATATATTTTTACAGGATTTTTTTTGTGTTACAATTTGCAACTTTTTTGGAAAAAAAACCTTTTTATTTTCCGAAATAAAAAAAATTATATATCTATATTTTTTTTTTTACAGATTTAAAATGTAAAAATTGTTAATTTAGTGAGGCACACTCAATGGTGCCTCACTATAGAAGGAAGTGATGGTAAAAAGGTTCACCGGCTCCGCCTTTGTGGTTTGCTTTGGGTCCTGAAGGAGCATTTGGACCTGGAAATGAATATTACTAACAACCGGATAGAGAGGACAACAAACACACACACATGCGCAGGCAGACAGGAAGACAGACAGGAAGTGGCGTTACCCCGGGGATGATCTCGGCCTTGCCCTCCTCCCGCCACTCCGACACCTTGGCGTTGATCTGCTCGCGCACCTCGGACTTGATCTCGCCCGTGTCCCCGGAGAAGAGCGCCAGGAAGCCCTGCGTGCGGCTGTTGATGACGTCGATCTCGTGCAGCGACACCGTGTGCACCACCTCCTTCCGCTTCTGCAGCTCCCCCTCTGGACACTGCAGGAACTGCGTCTGGGGAACAGGTGGACAGGAGAGTGTATAAGAATAATAATAATAATAATAATAATAATAATAATAATAATAATAATAATGAATGCAGACAGGTGCTGGACAACACAAATCCGCCATTTACTTTTCATTATTGTCCTTTTCGCTTTTGTCCAAAGCGACTTACAAATTATGTACATTTTTCAAAAGACAAAGAATCAAGATTTGAATAGAACAAGTTTCATCAAGGTGTTCATCAAGCAACAAAAAACGATAAATGCATCGCCATCTCACATCTGTCACACAATGTCCTATGCATTCAAGCTGATTAAATGGGTGGAGTTTATTTTCCCTCCTGGCTCCGCCCCTTACGGCGATGGTACAACAAACTACGCCAAACTGTAGTTTGTTGCACCCTGATTCTTTCCAAGACCGAGTTCATTGGATGACTTTGAGATGCATACAGTCAATAATACATCCCTCTTTGATATGGCCGTGTTTATTTGGTGTTTTTAGATCCTGTTGTTCATCTCTTTAATTATAAATGTATAATTATGCATCTATACACTAAGCTTGAAGGTGAGGTTAGAGGAGTACCTGGGCTCCCATGGCGTCGTAGTCCCGGGCGCGCGTGAATGATCGACCCAGCTTGCTGATCTTGCCCGTCGCCTTGTCGATGGTGATGACATCCCTGCGGGAGACAAAGGAAAAAAAAAAGGTATAGAACACAACACAAGTGGTCAAGAGCAGCGCGGATTCTTCCTAGCAACAGATGACTCACCCGGCCTGAACCTTCTCTTTGCTGAGGCTCTCGATCATCTTGTTGCCCAGGTCGTAGATGGTCTCCATCTCGGTGGTCTTTAGCGTCAGCTTGCCCACCTTGGCCCCCTGGTGGTTGTCACATGATGATTATTATATTAGTATTACTGTACATTGATCTAAGCGTGCCTACATATGTCTTTGTGTTTAGATCTTTTACTTGGAATCTATTACTTTTTTTGTTCTTTCTTGAGCAGAGCAGCAAGAGATTGATAAAGTACTCATGAAGTAGAATGAAGAAGATGAAGTAACTTATTAAGTAGAATCTGAATCCAAATGGACGTTCCCTTCTTTTTATTTTACACGTCACAGTGGACATGCCTTGGTTAAAGGGGACATATTATGCCACATATTACGCCACCAGTGGGAATGCCCACCTAGATGTATGCATGTACTAGATCGGTTAACCTGTCCGGGGTCAGCAGGTCCACATGGGTAGGGCTGGTAAGAGTGATCTAGTAATCATACATCTACGTGTGGGACAGGAGGAGGTGTCAGAAGAGCCTACCCGTTCCCTAGGTGCGCTGGCCGGTCGATCTGGATCTCCACCACCTCGCCCTCGATGATCTCCGTCTCTTCTCTGCAAGAACAGACACAAATCATCCCATTGCTGTCCCCATTCATCTTGTACACCAGGGGGAGGAAATTTACTTGGGCTTGTTTTCAGGGGCACTTTTTATAATTTCCTGGGCTACCTCATATAATGTCAAGATTCAAGAACTTTATAGAGGATATACAGTGAAATGAAAAGTGGCGATGCTCAGCGGAATGTGCAAAAGAATGCTAAAGATAACTTGAATTGGAGCGATCAGAACCAGAACATCCAGAATATTTGCAATATTTACAGTAAAAAAAAACAGCAGGAATGAGAAATATAAAAAATTGAAAATGTGTAAAAGGCAGTATAAAAAGAATGTGAAAAATATGACAAAAATATCGAATGAAAAAATTACAGACCATTTTTACAGACCGTGTATGTCTGCATACATGTCATAAGTAATAAGCATGCGCCATATCATAAGCATGTGTGCCCTGGTAAATATTGAGAATTACCCATTTTTTTTATATGTTGCATGATTGACTGCCCCTGGAAGGGCAGCATAAACAGGATGGGTCAAATGCAGACTACATTTCCACGGGACACCCTCCCTGCATGCGTGTGTGTTTGGCGGTCACCACTTCCTGCATGCTGTGCGTTTGTGACCATAAAGTGTGGACTAATAACGCGTTCTTTCTTATTTAATATTCAAGGACTCCAATTAAGAACAAACCTGGTCCAGCCTTGCAAATACTGAGTAAAATACAGAAGTTAACAATTTGCAATTAAGAAGTGTTTGAGGGGCAAGAGTCCCAGCGCCCCCGTGGATATCCTACCCTGCTGGATACTGATAAAAGCCCAGTGGTTGTGAGTTACTGTGGCGTTGTGTGCATGCGTGCGTGCGGTTACGCTTTGAGTCCTCACGCCCATCTGCCTTCCTAAACGGCCTGGCTGAAGCGGACTCCGTCTTGGCTCATCTCCAGGGAGAAGATCTCGCATGCCGGCCAGGGGCGGGAGGGGCGTTCCGGGTCCAGAGACTGGGCGATGCTCTGAACACACGATATACATAACCACACAATTTTAATTTAGACATGTATTCCAACCTGGCTTATATAGTGTAGCACAGGCTAGAGCGAATGACAAAATAGTGAATAACATAGTAGTGTATAACAATTATAAATCATAATCGAGGAAATCAGGTCAGCTGAGTCAGTGATCTACTTTAAATCCCTTCTTAAAACATACTTTTATCTGAGAGCCTTTCCTGATTTTACCTGAGTTTTAATTTCTGTGATCTGTCTTTTATTTATGTTATTTCTGTATTGGTTTTATAAACCACATCTTTTTAAAACGTTCTATGACTCGTCTGTTCTATTTTGCTGCCCTTTGTAATCGTGGATTTGGAAAAGTGCTCAATAAATAAAGATTAAGATAAAACTGAAGGAAATTCTCGTGCCAGAGGTTGCGTAGCAATTAGGGGTGTGACAAATAACCGATTAGAATCGGAAAATCGGTTTGGATTTAAAAGATGCGAGTGCATCGGTACACGGACCCCTGGATCGTTGCATGAACCGGCTGATGGCCCGATCACAAAGTTATGAATCGGTTTTATGTTGTTGCTGTGCTGCTAAATCCTCCGTCTGCTCAGTGTCTGCAGCGCTCTCTCTCTCACACACACACACACACACACACACACACACACACACACACACACACACACACACACACACACACACACACACACACACACACACACACACACACACACACTAAACTCTCGCGAGACTTGTCATAGTAACGTTAGATAGCGCTCTGTTTGCGAGGGAAAGACAAAAAATGTCCGATACGATTCACAACGTGAACGCATGTTACATTGCAAAACAACACTTTAAAAGACTGATATTCTATAAGAGTGCTTACAGTTTGACACTTTGTTGTGTTCTGTTTGCAAAAAAGTGCACAAGGGATGTCTTGAAATTGTTATAATTTTCTACCTCAGTAGTTCATTGTTCCCTGATCTGAGTCTACACAGACCTCTCCACAACTTTGGCTCTAATTTGTGCCAACAGTGAAATTGAATAGTTTGTTTTATTGTCAGAGGGGCTTTGTAAAGTTCTTAAAATGCAATATGTTACACTAATAAACATGACATGTTTCTGAATTCACATGTCAAAAGTGACAAAATACTTGTTCCCTGGTCTTTGATAAATCTATTTGAAGGTAAGCAATTATAGTATTGACTTATGTTAATTTATAATGTCAAATGATTGTCTACTTTAAACAAGGAACTCTATCAGATTGTATCATATCCCATCAAATCGTATCGAATCCTACTGAATCGAACCGAATCGTTCCATTTTAAAAATGTATCGTCCCTGAATCGTATCGTACCCCATGTATCTAGATACGTGTCAGATCGTCTTTTTTGGAGAGATGCACACCCCTAGTAGCAATAGAATGATGAAGAGAAATAAACAATAGAATAATAAAAATAAAATAACGAATTTACAGTGAGTCTAGGCCTAAGAGAAATATAAAAATATAAAAATTATTATTATATCATCAGCAGCAGTAGCAGCAGCATGATCACTGTACGCGACAGGAAGTGCTAGAAGGTGTGTTGTGGGTCGTACCCATGGCGATGGCGGTCTTCCCCGTGCCCGGCTGGCCCGCGATGAGCACCGCTCTGCCGGCGATGTGACCGTCTTTGATCATCTCCAGGATGACTCCGGCAGCCCGGCGGGAAGCCAGCTGGCCCACCATGCCCTGGGACACCTGCCAGCGACAACAACACGGAGGCTTTAGGGCTCAGTTAAGCGGACTATGCTTTATGGCTGTGCTTTACATCTTAGCCAAGTCATTCCAGTCCATGTCATTTGTATAGCCCTTAATCACAGTTCCAGTCTCAAAGGGGCCACTACAGGCCATGATTATGGGCCATGTGATTATGACACCCCCCCTAGCCCTATAGCGCCCCCTAAGGACATGAAACGACTCCCTTAATTAACAAGGAAGAAATCTGGAGAAGGAACGCAGAGTGGGGGATACCTCCTTCCAGGGATGGTTCGGAGGGCAATGGGTGTCATACGGGCAAAAAAAGGGGTACCAAAGCAACAATTATTAAGTGACAAAGTACAAATGACAAATGGAAGAGTAAAATTATCAATCATGACACAAATGTTGTCATTTAAAGGTTTGGCGACAGTTAACCTATGGTTGTTCATGCTGGGTATACAAACAAACAAACAATGGGTGTTACCAACTTGTCAGAATCCTGAATTCCTTTTATGATGACCTTGGCAGATACTGTATGTAGTGGTCCATTCAATTGTTGGCTATATTGAATGTAGTTGGCTACTTGGTTACATCTTATGACAGGGACTAAGTATGACTAACTTAATGAGACTACATACTAAATGACACTAATATGTATTGACACTATTAAAGTGTGGAAGTTAAGACCCACCTGTCTTGGCTCCAAGGCATCATCTAAACCGAGGCCACGGATGTGGGAGTGTGCACCTGAATAAAAGAAAGGTTCTCAGAAATCAGAATTGTGTCAGAAGAGTCTTCTTACTTTTGATCCAAGTAAGAGCTGAGTAAAGTATATCAAGTATTCTTCCTCACCGATCCTCTCTATGCGGGTGACGTCCCGGACCTCGGGCACCTTGGTGGTCGACATCTAGTTGATGGTGAGGAGCAGACACACAGACAGACAGACACAGACACAACCGCAGACACAGACACACAACCACACACAACGACACACACAGACAGCCACACACACAGACAGAGACACACACGGGTTTGATTGTGGAACACAGGTGTAATTAAGCGCAGTCACGTGACAGACGCGATACTGGAGCGTCAGAGTGTGTGTTCCTGGTCAGTTGGTTGTCATAGTGACCGGTACACCTAACTCTCCACTAACTAAACAAAGTTAGCTTTCTATTCACAACTGCTTCAGTATAACAGAATGAACTCCAGACGGCATATCGGTGGCCATTATGAATCCCATATTTTGAAAATGTCAAAATTAACTCATTTGACGTTAGCGCTAGCCAAACGTGACAATTGCTAAGCTAAGCTAGCTACGTACATATTCTTTTTTTTTTTGTTTAACTGTACGGATGTCAAACAGACTAGTGTAGAAAACTGGCAAATCATATTTTACAAACCGCAGTTAGCGGCTAGATGAAATGAAGTGTATATTTCTGTTATATTGTATGTTGCGTTATGAATGAGCTCACCTGCGCTGCCATGCCGCTCACACGCCGCGCACTCTGGGTGCGCAGGAGAAATCGTCCGTGGTGAAACAACGACTACAAGCGACACGGTCCACCTGACTGACCGACAACAAATAAACCGATGTATTATGCTATTAACTATTCGTTTAGTATTAGAAGAATAAGAATTTAAAGTATTCAATCGACGATTACATTTTTTATTTTTTTACGCTGATTCGAATTTATGACATGAGTTTTCATTCGAATACGAAAGGCTTCCTTTGTTAGATTTGTCTCCACCAGGGGTCGCTGTTTCTCAGTGTGCGGTTAGAGCCAGCCAATTACTTCAAACTATTGTTGACATATACAGATTATATCATAGGGCTACGATAATAGTGTTTGATTTTCAGGAATAATTTATCTAAAGTTTAGTTATCTATTAGTTTATCTTAGTTTTTACGACAGGAGATGTTCTAACTAGAGATACATGAGTGGCACATGAAAGCAGAAAACAAGGTTTTTTGTTTAATAGAATTTCCTTTTATTTGCAAATATATAAAATTGTGAATTAATATTTAAAGATACATCATATCGGATCACCCACATGATAGATCCTGTGAAACATTCCAGTAAGTACAATACACCTCTCTCCGAATTAAGTAAGGATTTGCCCATCCTAAATGTGCCCCAGTAGACGACCTCATCAACAAAAAATAATCTTCAGTGTACACCGAGATTGGTCATTTTAATACTTCACATCATCCACCTTTGTCTCTTTCTCTCCCTCTTCTCATCTTCATTTATACATATATATATACACACATATTACTTGTTTTTCATAATCCATATCCTCAACAACAACAACCACAACAACCACCACAACAAAACAAAATCTCCAGTTAGCATTGATCATCATCATGTCATCATCAACATCATTATCGTCGTCGTCATCACAGCTGGCAGATGGTGATGGCCGACTCGTACCAGACCCAGAAGCCGGCGTACACGGCCTCGCTGAAGGACGCCTTGAAACGATGGATGGGCGTCATGGCGTCACCGGTGACGCCGTAGAAGGACAGCGTGCCGCCGGCGTGGTCCAGGAAGACGCCGATGCGCGGCGCGTACGGCGCGTTGACCTCCAGCTGGTCCTTGCTGTGCCGCGCCGAGTAGCTGCTGTCCGAGCAGAAGAGGCTCCAGGACTTGCGGTTGTAGCCGATGCGGCAGGTGTCGCCGTAGCCCGTGCGCTTGATGCCCTTGTAGGTGACGCCGACGGCCGCGCCCTCGCCGCTCCAGTCCACCTCCCAGTAGAAGGGCCCACCGGACAGCGGCTCCCGGCACAGCACCTGGGGCAGGCAGTCGAAGCGCGAGGCGCTCTCGCCGTACGCCTGCGGGTCCCGCTTCAGCGCCGCCTTGCGGTTGCCCCGGGAGATGTACAGCTGCCTGTAGGCCGTGTTGGGGTCGAGGGTCAGCTGGCATGCGTCTGGAAAACACGGGCAGGCAGGCAGGACATTTGGTCAGGGGTGGGGCCGCCAATAATACATTCACACCACAGTTACAGTTCTTCTCAGCACCCAACACCCAGACAAGAGTTTAGCACGGTTATCCCAAACAGTGTACGATTGTATATAATACAGTATATACTGTTATGTACACACACACGCCGTATTGCAGATGCTAATGGCCTGGCCAGTGCCATCTACCCGGTTAAAGGGGTCAACCTTCTCTCTATCTGTCCGCATTAAGGGATATATTGTGGAAAAACACCTGCAATTGCTAAATCTTACCCCCCAAACCCGAGTTAACGGCAGAGTTGGGGTAAGATGGCGGGCAAGATGGTGTTTCATGTTATCCGGTGGACAAAAGTAGCAAGAGAACTCTGGGTGCAGGCTGGCAACATGAAGGACATGTAAACAGTGCCCATTTGCATAACACAACCCGCATTGAAATGATACAAAGCGGGTTGAAAATCGGGCCAAGTTCCTGCTTCCTTTTAAATAAATGATTGACAGCGGTTAGTCCTAGTTATATATCCACTACTACTACTATGTGTTGTGTAGTGCTGGTATTCAGCCCTGGGACCGTACACCTAGCAGAGTGCTGGTGGAGGTCACCTGCCTGCTAGTGCTGTGTGTGGCTCCACCCCCAGTCTACACCAGGCTGGCCCGTCGTCGAGATTCGCCTTTTAGCAACATGCTACAAAGCTCCCCCCTCCCATTCCAAGAAGGCCATGCAGCAACAACAACAGCATTATCAGGACTAACTGCAAGACTCCTTATCTTAATTCTGCCACTTGGTATCTGATTGTACTTCTACTTCACTTTGTGACTCAAAGACGTTTGCTCTAAATCAGGACTAATGTCTAACTGGAGTGGAACTTTGTAAATGCACCAGCATGGGTTTTGTTCAGTTTCACAGTGCGGGTAACAACCAGAGACGAGAGCAGTGGCATTAATACAAAAGCATATTTTGCCATTCATTAATTCATTCTAAGCAGGCCCTTCAAATGCCATCATCAAGCCTTCATTGGTAACCAAAAACATCTCAAATATAATTTGGATTATACTTCTGCCCACGGGGGAAACAAATAGTTCCCCTATTTGTGCTTTCCCAGCAGGGTGACGACAACACAAACAAACAAACAAACATAACCAACATGTTAAAGGGGAAGTTTCTACTGTATTTCTATCCATTTGCATTGGGGATATAGAGTCGTAGTTGCACAGATGCAAAATCCTTCCCCCAACTCCGTCATTTTATGGAGTTAATCATTAGGAAGATTTGGTACGAAGACGTCATCCGGCAGGAAAGGAAAGGTAAACATTGTTCTTTTGCTTACACGACCCACAGTTAAAATTATTCAAGTTCCCCTTTACACCGTCAAACAAAGTTTGCTTCTTGAAGCAAGGAATGAATAACAGTGGAATTCATTGCTTCAGAAGAACAGAATTATTAATAAATGTACTTTGGATTTGGTGTACTACAGTACCACGAGAGAAATTGCTCATGGGGGCCTGTGTTTGTGGCAGGGAATAGAACTCACATCTGAGGAACTCATCTCTGTGCTGGGGCTCCTGGGTGGGCATGGATCGGTACACGGCGACTTCATCGCCTGTGGAAGCTAAGAAAACAGCATTCAGTATTTAGTCTACTTTCAGAAATATAAACAAACGGTATTAAAATGTATTACAAGTTAAGCTATTTCGCCAAGCAACTTGAAATTGTTTATTGTAGGCCTACACAAGATTATGAAAGCATAACGAATGAACACATTTACTGTAACCTTGGTGTTTTTTCTGGGAGTCAGGAGAACTGTTTATTTGGTCTCAAAATGTTCACCAAATCTTTTCAGAACGATTAGGAAACTATGAGGCTGTGCCAGCAGAACCGTGCCCACAAATAAAATACCTGTTGCCGTGACTACATCCAAAATAAATCAAGCTGCACAACGTGTTTTATGATATCCAGGGTGAGAATGAAACTCTCTAAATGGCCGTGGTGGCTCGGTGCCAGGGCTGTTATTACAGGTACCAGTTTCTTCCTACTCAGACTTCAACTGAGCTGACCTTTGATTGTAGACCTCTTCCCTCCCTTGTTGTTCTTATCCTCCAGCTGACAGAAGGGCATTTTGTTGACTGCGTGGACAAGAGAAGGAGACAAAACATTACATATTGTTGTCTCAGGAGTGAGATATGTGACTTGATGTTATTTCTATTGATATTAAGACATATTAGAGACATATTATGCCACCTGATGTGAGTGTGATCAGCCATTTCGTTATTTTAATTTTTTTTAAGTATGTTTGATATGCTTCATAGATCAGCCTACCAGCCTGCTACCCAGTGGACTGTATGTCCATCATACTTCTAGGTGGACACTCCCACTTGTGATGTCAAGTGGGGCCATTCCAACCGGTTTCTTGAAACCGCTTGGAGTGGCTAATCACGCTCACACCTAGTGGTATAATAGGAGTCCTTTAAACCCTGACCGGTTCGGGTCAGTCTGGTCCATTCCGGCCACCACTCACTCACTCACCTGTCTTTGCCACCTTGACCAGCTCCTCGTTGCCGAACTCGTTGAGGTTCTGCTTGATGTCGGAGATGGCCTTGGTGACCGGGCCGAAGGAGAAGTAGGGGTTCACGCTGACCGTGGGCAGCTCCTCCGCCTCCGTCTGGGCGATCAACATGTGGTAGCTCTGGTGGTGGTGGTGGAGGAAGGGAGGGAGGGGGAAACACACACACACACACACACACACACACACACGTACATACACATACACATACACAACACACAGAGTCAGGAAAACTGCTGGCAATCTTTCTGCTTCAGGTCGTGGATCTCTGAAGACACGGAAGGGGTGGGGTGGAGGACGGCCATTTTAACTATTTATTGCTTTATTTATTATTTATAATAATTATAATAATAACAATCTTTATTTATAGAGCACTTTTCAAATCTACAAATACAAAGTGCTTTACAAGGGCAGCAAAATAGAACAGTCACAGAACCTTTCGAAAAGATTTGGTGTATAAAACCAATAAAACCAATACAGAAACTAAATAAATAAATAATTAAAAGACAAATTAAAATTCTGGTAAAATCTGGAAAGGTTCTCCGATAAAAGTATGTTTTAAGAAGCTGACCTGATTAACCAACTGAATGCATTGTGGTTTATTAGCAATTATCAAGGAAACATGAATATGTGTACACAGAAAAAAATACCCATCAAAAATAACCATCAAGAGGAGACCGTTGTGATGCTGGCAGTAGCTCAGGAGGTAAGAGCGGTTGTCTGGCAACAGGAAGGTTGCTGGTTTGAGTCCCACCAGGCTCCGCCTAGCTAAGTGTCGAGGTGTCCCTGAGCAAGACACCACCTAACCCTAACTGCTCCTGACGTGTTGGTTGTTACCTTGCATGGTTGACACCGCCGTCGGTGTATGAATGGGTGAATGTGAAGAATACTGTAAAGCCCTTTGGATAAAAGCGATGTATAAACGCAATCCATTTTATGCTAACGCGTCACAGCGGCTACCTGGATGAAGTGGATGTGGTCCTCGGTGCGCGACAGCTGCGTGATCTCGTTGTCGCGGCGACGCAGGTCGGCGATCTCGTGGGTCAGCCGCTCCATGTGGCCCTCGGCGTTGTTGAGCGCCGCCCGCTTGTTGGAGGAGATCAGCTTGGACATCTCCTGCTGCATCTTCTCAATGGAGCGCATCATGTCGCTGAACATCTTCTCACACTCCTGCATGGCCTGCTGGGCCGAGCTCTGCACCAGGAGGAGGGAGGAGGAGAAGGGGGAGGAGGAGGAGGAGGTGGTCAAGGTGGAGGAGGAGGAGGTGGAGGAGGCCAATGTGAACGAGGAGGAGGAGGTAGAGTTCGAGGGGGAGGAAGTGGTGGAGGAGGAGGAGGAAGAGGAGGAGGAGGAGGCCAAGGTGGACGAGGAGGAGGAGGTAGAGGTCGAGGATGAGGAGGTGGAGGTCAAGGTGGTGGAGGAGGAGGTCAAGGTGGAGGAGGAGGAGGGCAAAACACACAGAAGACGCCAGGTCAGCAATGTTGTAAGGCAGATACAGGATTTATTGCTGCCACTAGATAGGCAGCCAGATAGCTAGATTGCCGTGGTTACAATCGACGTCCTTGATGGCGTAATGTTTCAGTTTTCGGTTCATTTTGTGGGAATTTTGGCGGTTCCGCACCTTGAGTGCGTCCACCGCCTGCTTCAGCTCCTCCATCTGCTTCAGCCGGTCGTGAATCCTCTCCTGGATTTCGGCCTGGGTGCCGCCCAGCCTTTGCTGTGGAAAAGAAAACAGAAAAGGAAGGCGGACAAGATTAAATTTTAACAATGCTGCCCTGTGAACGCTCGGTATCGGGAGATTGTGTGCGGGGGGGAAACCTTATCAGTGAGAACAAACACAGCAATCAGAGTCCTGTGTGAAAGGAGTCCTGTGAAAGTCACACTGCCTTTATGCACGATACACACGTATAAAACAAATATATATATATACACTGTATACTCATAGAGCGTTGCATTGGTAGAGCGTTCCCTTCCTAATGCATTTCAAACTACTGAGCCAATCGTGACCCAATCCAGCTCAACACCGGCTGGAAAAAAGTGAATAATTTGCATTTTATAAAAGGTGAAACGGCAGCCTAACTGCGTCCTTGTGTACAAAACAAACAACAAACAAGCTTTCCCTGCATGAGTAAATGAGCTCAGTGTCTCGACATCAGGACTCTTCATATGAGAGAGAGACAGAGACAGAGAGACAGACAGAGGCAGAGACAGAGAGACAGACAGAGGCAGAGACAGAGAGAGACAGACAGACAGACAGACAGAGAGAGAGAGAGAAATGACCCCAAGATGACCCCAGCGGGCGTTGAGGACCCCTACCTGCTCCTCGGCCCGCTCCTGCTCGGCGGACACCATGTCGTGGCCCTTGTGCTCCTTGACGGTGCAGAGCACGCAGATGCACATCTGGTCCGTCTTGCAGAAGAGCTCCAGGCCCTTCTGGTGCTGCGGGCAGATCTGCCGGTCCAGGTGGCCGATCTCGTCCACCAGCTTGTGCCGCTTGAAGGTGGCCGACTCGTAGTGGGGCTTCAGGTGCTTGTCGCAGTACGACGCCAGGCACATGAGGCACGACTTCACCGCCTTGTGCTTCTTGCCCACGCAGATGTCACAGCCCACGTCCTGCGGGCCCGCGTAGGCACCGCTGCCGCCGCCGCCGCCGCCACCGCCATTGGCGCCGAGGTAGTCGGGGGACGGCGGCGGCGGCGGGAAGGACTCGGAGGAGCGCAGGGCCGGGGAGGAGGACGAGGAGTAGCGGGAGCTGCCCAGGCGCCGTGGCGTGGGCCTCTTGTTGTAGCTGACGCGGCACTGGGGGCAGAGGTAGGAGCCCGACGGGTCCGTGTGGTCCCAGTAGGTCTTCAGGCAGATGGAGCAGAAGACATGGCCGCACGGGATGGACACGGGCTCCCGCAGGGACTCCTTGCACAGGTGGCAGCTCTCGTGGTCCGAAGACATGGGGGCGGCGGCGGCGGGCGGTGGCGGTGGCAGTGGTGGTGGCAGTGGCGGCGGCGCGGGGGGCTGGTTGGGCTGGGTGCGGGTCAGCGGCACTACTCGGTAGGTTCTATTCCACAACGGGCGCAGTAGAGCTTCCGTGCGCGAGGAGGAGGTGGAGGAGGAGGAGGAGATGTGCGTCCTTCGATGCGTAGGGGCAAAGTGACAAAGCAATCATACAGGTAGGACAGGCACATGTTTTATAGAGTAAACAGAGGAGGAGGCTAAACTGGTTGAGCCGAAACTAGTAAAACAAGAGGGTGGGGCAAGGCGAGGAAAGAACAAACACGGCAATCAGATAGGCTACTGAATGCGGGACGTAGGTGAAATGAAATGAATGGCAGCTGGGAATGAAACCGCAGCTCGAGAACAACAAGTGACGACTTGAACTTGACATGACGACTTGACAAATTGGAACGCATTGGAAGCATAGGTTCACCTGGTCGGAAAAACTCGGCAAGAAATTTACATTGAGGAGCATATTTAGAACGATCCTTTTTCAAATTCGATTGTAATGTTTTGGATGTGCCACGCCTCCATTTTACCGCATTAAATGAGCGGATGCCATATTTAATTGGAAAAAACACTGCTAAATCGTCAGTCAAATAAAGGCTGTTATAAATCCCATCAAAGCACACACACCGTTTGATTGACTGATATGACTCATCGCTATCGCCGCGACATTCCTAAACGATCTAACATAACATCACCGTGACGTAACAAATGTGCATAACTTGGTGTGCCTGGTTTCAGCTAAACCACTCGAGTAAAACTTTCCTCTTGAATAAGCAAGACCCACAACAACAACAACGACGTGCGTTCACCCTTTCCACATAATTGTGAGCAGTTAATCATCAACCTCTGTTTTACATTCAACTTTATTACCTTTGACTTCTAATTAACTCAAACCAACCCTTTTTTTTTTTTGCAGCGACAAACGTTTGAATGCAAAACCGAGCAATTAAGAGAACTGGGGCCATTTGCAAAAAAAAACAAACCGTTTTCCTTGCATATTTTAACTCCCTCTCTCTCTACTTTCCTCCCTCCCTCCCTCCCCTACAACATAGAGAGAGAGAGCGAGCGAGTGAGCGAGCGAGAGAGAGAGAGTATCAGGGTTGTCTAAACGAAGAGAGGAATGTGACTATACTTGATAGTCCAGATAACAGGAGAGGCCTGCTGAAAAGACTCCATTGTGTCGGGCGGCCATGCATGCATGCCTGAGTGTGTGTGTGTGCACGCTGCACCGGCCCAGCGGGTCCCGGGTACACTTCTGCAGTCCATCAGTTAAAGAACGCGTGGCACACCTCAGGGGAGGGAGCGGTGTCATACAGGACAAATATTACAGTTATGTTTTGTTAAGCTGCAGCCCATCGAACATCGGATGAATTGAATTGACCGCAATGTCATTCATGTTCATTGACGCAATCCACAATGGCATGGCTTAATGTAGTTTACGTGAAGAAAATGATGCATTTAAATATATTTAAATAATTACTATTAATTAACATTTGAAATATATTATTAAACAATTGAACATTAAACAAAAAATGATTGATAGACTGGATATATGAATACTTTTACATGTACTATCCCACATTCACTTCGATATAGCATTCGATATTAACAATTGACGTGAATTCTAATGACCGTTTGACGCCGTTACATTCAAAATAATGTTCTAGGTTGCCACTAAAAACAAGCACAAAAATGCGTCATTCATAATACAGTTTTGCCTGCATGACATTGAGCAATTTCATTCACTACAGGACATTTGCATTTCATGTTAATGCAGCAAAACTTATGAAAATGGGACATAAGGCTCCACCTGTACTAATCTCACCATGAGCTGATATAGACAAGTTACCGCAAGTTGTGTGGGATACTATACTATATAGTTTATTTGGTATAGTATTGACTCCCACTATTGCCTTACAAAAGTTGTATTCATATTTTATTTTAATTACATTTTTTAGAATCATTTCCATACAATTACTTTTATGCACCAATCCACAAAAGCACATTCCCTGTCTGTGAAAAGTACTCGGCAATAAACCCCTTTCTGTTTTTGATTTGGTCCGCGCTATCTAATGTGTAGTAAAACCCTTGACCCTGTGTGTCAAAGTGAACTTTGGCTCCATAAAATAAATGGAAACATAAAAATAGACTTTGCTGTGTAATTCACAAGTAAATCACCGCGGCCCATAACCAGCAGGACGGAGTGCGGACATTGTACCGTATTTCTTCTATTTATTTATTAAGTGGGGTCAATTAACTGTTATTTAGATGATTATTTAGATTCCTCCTAGGCAGGTGGGTTTTTTTTACATTTTGCATTTTATTCTTATTTAAAAAGAACTAAAAACAATTCTAACTGCTTGTCTGTTGAGTGAAGACGTACTGGCATAGCAGTAAAACTTTAAAATGAAATTTTTAATCAAATAGATATAAAAGCAGCATTTGTCTTCCTTATGTGCATACTTATTTGTGTTTTGCTATGTGAAACCCTGGCATTCTTAATCCGTGGGTCACAACATAACATGGAGTTGATATGACATCACCTCCTTGCTTCATCCAGAGTTTTGATCTCTGATCTCTTGAGCAATGCACCGGGCCGCAGCAGGGGGAGGAGGTGGAGGAGGTGGGGGAGGAGGAGGTGGAGGAGGTGGGGGAGGTGGAGGGCGGTCTTGACGACACATGCTTTATAGTGGCTGGCGACATGCATCCTGTTGTTGCACAGCCGGCCTGCGTGGCTCCTCCTCCTATTCTTCGCCCTTGCGTGGCCACTCCCACCCACAACTCCGCCATTGTTCCCGCCACGACCACTTCAAGTGTCTTGTTTGTGCATGCATGCACACACACACACACACACACACACACAACCTCCTTGCCCCCTCCTTGCGTCTGTTCTCGGTGTTTGAGCAACCCCTCACGGCCTCACGTGGCCACTGAAATAATGTGTGTGCCCCGCCCACCTGGACCCAAAAGACAGTTGACCTCTGACCTCGGGAGTAGAGAGAGTCATGATACTTACATCGACAGCTGGTATTGCTGGCATTTTCAATCCGGGGGTCACTTTTTTTATGTTAATCAGTGGCTCGTCTACAGCCAGGTAGAAGCCAAGGGGGTTTCTCACGTCAGTCAAAGCCGTGGAATACAGAGTATGGTCTGTCTCTATCTGTGACCAATCCCCCCCCTTTCTCTCTCCTTCTCTTTCTAACCGTTAATCGTTAAGCACACCGTCACCGCCTCCCCTACAGACTCGACAGAGACTAATCTCTTAATCCCTCAAAAGGAAAGTGAAAAAACTAAAGAGTTTTATCTCAAACGCGACCATATAAGGACAAGGGGTGAAACTGGCTTTGAAGTGATCACGCAACAAGTTTATTAAAAAGGGACAGTCGGGACACCATCTCGTCTGTTACGTTAAATTGGAATGTAAAAAAAAACAACACACAATGCTGCATTGTCTTTACGTCGCCGCCCCGAACTAAACCCGAGCAAACTAAACACTAAACACGCGAAACACAAATATATCTCTTCTTCCATGTGACTTCCATGTAAACGGATAAAGTACACAAAACCACAGAGGACTGCACAGGAACAGGAAGTGCATCAACCCCCCGAAACAATGGACGCGGCCCAAAGGAAATGCTAATGAGCACCGGTGATGTCAGAAGCCACTTACTGCCACCGCCGGCGGCGGCTGCAGCAGCGGCTGCAGGAGGAATTCTTGCCACTAGTTGGCATCAGATAGCCGCAAATCACCCAGGTGGCAGGAGCAGGATGTTTGTGGGCGGCTCACCGTGCAACAGAATGGAAATACGTCAAATATGTACACCTGCAAACATGACAGCAATGGTGAACCTGAATGGGTGTGTGTGTGTGGGGGGGGGGGGGGGTTAGTGTGTGTGTGTGTGCGTGTGCGTGTGTGTGCATGCGCCTGTGCGTGTGTGCGTGTACATGCGTGTGTGTGTGTGTGCATAGTGCGTGTGTATGTACAGTATGTGTCAGCCCCCCCCCCCCCCCCACATTTTCTCTCTCTGTCTGTTCTCAACTTACTGCATGCCATGTTCTCGTCAAGACGGAGGATACACCTGCTAGAAGTGACCCAACTCGTCCGACCGGCTCCACTGTAAATATTACAATCGCTGTGGGCTGCTCTTGGTCAAACAAGTCAAACTATGTAACGCTATAATTAGGCTGGGCTGAGAGAGAGAGAGAGAAGAGAAGAAGTAGTACACAATAAAAACTGTCGATCGAAACTCTGCTGTGCGTGTGTGTGTGTGTATATGTGTGTGTTAAAAACTGTTTCAGGACAACAACATTACAGGTTCCCACTACAGGTTCAATAACCACCCACTAAAACAACCACAGTGGCCTGCAACAAATGCTATGAACGTTAGCACAATGTGTTAACAAAGTGCGGTGAAATAAAAAAAAAAAGAATACAGTAAAAAAACTACAAAACTAAACACCGAAAAGCCTGCAAACCGTGTACGCTGCTGTGAATTATGTGTAAGCTTTTGCCCCCCCCTCACGCTTCATTCATTTCTTTCCTCCCCACCCCGTGTCTTTTCCCCTTCCTCTGGACACACCCTCTCCACCTCCGCTGAGAGCCTTCGCTCGACCTGCTTATCTGAGCTGGGCGTGCACACACACACACACACACACACACACACACACCACACACACACACACACACACACACACACACACACACACACACCACCACACACACACACACACACACACACACACACACACACACACACACACACACACACACACACACACACACACACCAGGGGGAGGGGCCTTGTCTGCTTTCAATCAATAACCCCTGGAATTCAGAAACACAAGTAGGTCCCATCTCTGGCAGGCAGTACCATACTCCCGAGGGCGGACTCCCAAGTGTAGTCTGTCTGTCTGTAGTCTCTCTTGCTCTCCCCTCCCTCCCTTCCTCTCTCCCTCCCTCCCTCCTTCTCTCTAACTCTACCTCACTCGATCGTGTGTTTTCTGTTTGTTTTCTTTACTCCCTCCTCTCTCTCTGTCTGTCTGTCTGTCTGTCCTCTCTCTCTGTCTGTCTGTCCTCTCTCTCTGTCTCTCTCGTCGGAGCTGCTCACTGCTCAGGGTGTTATTTCGCTCACACAGCCATGGCCGAGCCCAGCTCCCCGGACTACTTCAGCTGCCCACTGTGCGTGGGACTCCTGCGAGACCCGGTGGCCATACCGTGCGGCCACAGCTTCTGCATGGACTGCATCAGCGGCTACTGGAACGAGGCCGACTACACGGGCATCTACATCTGCCCGCAGTGCAAGATCACCTTCACTCAGCGGCCCGTGCTGCGGCCCAACGCCACGCTCACTCTTGTGGCCGAGAAGATCAAGAAGAGCGGCCTCAACCTCAACAACGGCAACGCCCACCACCAACACCACCACCAAGCCACCGGCAACGTCAATGCCGCTGCCCAGGCCGCCGCCGTCGCGGTGAACAACTACGCGGGGCCCGCCGACGTGCCGTGCGACTTCTGCTCAGGCAAGAAGCTCAAGGCGGTCAAGTCGTGCCTGAACTGCCTGGCGTCGTACTGCGAGAAGCACCTGAAGCCCCACTATGAGTCGGCCACCTTCAAGCGGCACAAGCTGGTGGACGAGCTGGGCAACCTGGACCGCAAGATCTGCCCGCAGCACCAGAAGTCCCTGGAGCTCTTCTGCCGCACGGACCAGATGTGTATCTGCGCTATCTGCACCGTCAGCGAACACCGCGGCCACGACATAGTCTCTGCCGAGGCAGAGCGCAGCGAGAAACAGGTAGGAACGAGAAAAAAAACCTAAAAAAAACCAGTTGAGCTGCGGCTTGAGGTGGAAGCCCGAAGTGGCTCCCAGAGAGTTCAGGAAATTCCTGAGGAAAGGAAAGTGTGTTGTTGCATTGTCCTCTCGACCGGTGTGTTCTCTCTGGTCGTGCAGACAGGGCTGGACAGGCCACTGACCGTATTGACGTACTTACATACTTAGAGAAACGTATGATTCACAATCCCCAAAATCAAACAGCGTTAAAAGGTTGATATTAGGATCGTAAAATGACTACATCAGCGATTATACGTATGTGGTATTTTATTGCTCTAAAGACATCTGTGAGGAAACAGTCAAACCTGCCCCCCCCCCCCCCCCTTCCTCTCTCTCCACTGTATCACCAGTGTTGTACTTTGACCCAGTTCAGCAAACGCTATCAGCAACAGGCATTCGCCCCTCCCTGTGGTCACTGGTTGAGAGTGGGGGGGGGGGGAGGGATCTCCTTGAGTTTAAACTACTCTCAAAACAACCCTTGTAATGTTCCGCTCAGCACCTGTGGGAGTATGCGAACACATGAGTGTGTGTGTGTGTGTGTGTGCGCGCGCACTATGGAATTTGTCAGAGCCATGGTCTTCAACCATGCCAGCCAGTTAGACGTAGTTATCTCTGAACCACCGCCACAGAAACTCAAATAACTCCTCCTGTCACATGGTCTGCAAAGCAATGCAGGCGAGATAAGGCCCCCCCCCCACCCACCTTCCACCTCCCTGCCTCCCGCCAGAAAAAAGGAAAAAAGGAATCCAGCAGCAGCCCTATTCATTATTTCAACCTGCCTCGGTTTATTTACACTACTGGGGGGGGGAGTTACTTCACCAGGGACAGGGTCATTGGTAAATGAATGATATCTCCTCGCCGCCGGCGGTGAGAGAGAGACGAAACAGCCATCCCAACCCAACCACCACCACCATTTCCCCCAGTCTCTCTCTCTCTCTCGCTCAGCTAAAAAGGCCAGCCTGGTTTCCTTCCTTCATCCACGATGGATTAACAACCTGCGTCTCACACATCTTACTCCCACCCGCGCCCCGCCCCCCCCCCAAACCTCAATCTCTCTCACTCTCTCACCCCCCCTGAGTCTCACTCCCCCCCCCCACCAGATTCCCCACATTCCTCCAGCTTATCTTGAGAAGAATGGGGCAGGCGGGTTAGTGGGTGAAGGCCCCGCATTAGTAGGAGTCCTGTGTTCTGCCCGTCTGCGTACTGTGCGCGCGCGCGTGTGTGTACCTTTAAAAAAAAAAAAAAAAAAAAAAAACGCTGGTGCAGCGGTGAAACTCACATTCCTAGCACCCCCAAGATTCCATCACACACACACACACACACACACACACACACACACACACACACACACACACACCACCCCCCCCCCCCCCCCCTCCTCCTCCTCCCATCTCTACCTCAGATGAAAGCCGGGAATAATAAAGGAGATGAATGTTCTCCATTGTTTATCGGAATCTACATAGCAACCGGTGTTTTCATTGCTGCGTAAATGCCGATAACGTGTTTTTTTTGTAGTTTTGCTTTTCTGGGGGTGTGGGGGAAGCAAAGCCTGACATTCTGGATATTTACATTTACATTTCAGGCATTTGATAGACGCTTTTATCCAAAGTGACTTACAAAAAGTACATTTGTTGAATGAGAGACAGCAATATATCGCTGTGGTACATAAAGAATAGAGCAGGTTTCGAGCATTCATAATTACGAGGTTAACAGAACGAGATATATATCATAGACAAAGGGATACGGTGCCACTATCAACACCGAATGTCGGCCATCTTCCCATATCATTTCACTCGACATTTGACAGTGAAATAACGCAATGATTGTGATTCCTCCCGCAACAGAAACTGCTGGGAGTCTCCCAGGCGGAGATCAAGCAGAAGTGCCAGGAGAGGATGAAAGAGTTGGATGAGTTACGGACCGCCGTGGACTCCCTGAAGGTAAGCAAAGCCAAAACTCAAAACTCTCCACGATATGAAGCAGTACTATGTGAAGTTTGTCTCTCAAACCCATTCACCACAACGGACGGGTTGAACGGTTGTTTTAACTGGTTTAACCGATCCTGCCCTCGGTTTCCACTCTGACCACCACCCCGGTGGCGGCAAAGGCCACTCTTTCTTCACGCCATAAAAAAAAAGATCGAGCATTATCCATTTAAATGCAACCGACTATGTAAATATGCACTCACAACAAGACTCGGGTTACGGTCGCCATGGTGACTGAGCCCTCCCTCCCGAAAGTTTGTACTGTACCGCCGGCAGGCCGTCCAACAACCGACACCGTAGGGCGCGTCTCATTTGTTTGTTTGTTTGTTTGTTTGTTTGTTTGCGTTAACCCACAGAGCTCCGCCCAGAGGGCCATGGTGGAGAGCCAGAAGATGTTCGAGGAAATGATCCGCTCCATCGAGAGGATGCGCACGGAGGTGACCAAGCTGATCGGCATCAACGAGAAGGCCGCCTTCAACCAGGCGGAAGCACTGGTGGAGCGCCTGGAGCAGGAGATCGAGGAGCTCCGCAAGAAGGAAGCGGGGCTGAAGCAGCTGCACAGCACCGAGGACCACATCCACTTCCTGCAGGTGCCCGACTGCTCGCCTGACAACAATCCATAGTAGATTGTAGCTCATTGGCTGTTTTGCTTTTTAATGGACAGCATTGGGACAAATGTGTAGGCCTAATAGCAGTGGTGGGGCTCAATTTGGTGAAATAACAAGGAGTCTATAAATATCCAAAGTTATTTTAAGCCCCAAACCTATGTATACTTAAAACCATAATTGATCAGGACCAATATCGATGGGAAAGTGAATTTATGAATTTGTGTGGTGGCTGGTGTGTGTGTGTGTGTGTGTGTTTGCATGCACACTTCACGTCATACCATTCTGTGACTATTGTCTTCAACGGACTGCTATGTGCGACAATTTCAAGTGTAATTGTCACGTGCAGGCACACACACACACCACCCACACACACACACACACACCACACACACAGGATGTGCGGTGAAATGAAGAAGTGGCATCCTGCCCAGCGGAAGGAATGTGCAAAAGAACAATGCAATACAAATAACACGAATTGGAGGATCACAATATGTACAGTATTTACAGAAAGAGCAGCAGGAATAATAAATAAATAAATAATTATAATTAAATAAATATTATAATAATAATAATAATAAAATAAAATAAATAAATACATAATAATAATAATAAATAACAATACATATTGAGATGTGGAGGAATCCGTTTCTGCATCCAAGTTGAAAGCGCAAGTTGCCAACACGTATCTCTCACGATGAGGCGCTCACGTTAAAAACAACAACAACAACAAAATGTCGTTTAAACTGCGACTTCACAGCCACACGGTGTCTTTTATCTCGCTTGTTTTAACTGACGGTGTCATGTTTGTATGAAAAGTGTTTTGATTTGATTTTGATTTCTTCAATCGGGGGGCTGCAGAACTTCAACTACCTGTGCACGCCGACGGACGACGGCTTCATCCCGCGGGTGACCGTCAACCCGGACTTCTCCTTCGCCACCGCCAGGAAGGCCGTGGGGGAGATCAAGGACCGGCTGGAGGAGTTCGGCCGGGAGGAGCTGCTCAAGATCGCCAAGTCAGGTGCGACGTCCACACGCACACAAACGCACACACACGCACTCACACACACACGCACACAGGGGCGGCGCCAGGGATTTGGGGCCCCGTGAAAAGAAACCATATAGGGCCCCACCACTGTCACACATTATTTAGACCATCATTATATATATGGACCCATATAATACTGTGATACTTTTACTATGTGGTTAAATTAGGTTTGCTTGGAGTATCATGCTTAAGAGAACATTCTTTTCTTCATGTTTGTTTAAGTATTTATTATGTAACATGTTGACAGGGGCCCTCCACAAATTCGTCACTAATTACTGAGAAGAAAAGAAATCCAAATAAAAACAAACTTTTAATTTCAGGATTTTACCGGCCCCCCTCCACTTTGGGCCCTGGGTAGTCTCTCTCTCTCTCACACTCTCACACACACACACACACACTTTGCTGGGCTACACATGATGGCTGATGAAACACACACACATAGGGGGCGTGATGGTGTGATTGCGGGATTGTGCGTGCCGTGTGTGATGGCGAGATTGATGTTGTTGTTGTTGATGTTATTTTTCTGTCTTCTGTGCAGTGAACGAGGTCCCGGTCTACACACAGATCCCGTCCTACACAACCGAGAGCCTCCAGAGCCGCAATGACCGAACAATAGACAGAAGAAGCAGAGGTGAGCACGTAGGATCAATTTAATTCATCCTACAATTTAATTGAGCCTAGAAAAATTACTACATATACTAAATATATGATTATTCCGTCTCCAGGCAAAGAAATTATCACCGTGGACAGTGCTCCCCCACCAGAGCCCAAAACCAGGGCAGACTTTCTCAAATGTGAGTATATTTTCAATTTTCTATGTATTTCTTTATTTTTATTGAATTATTTATCTGACCCATTAATCAAGACCACCAGCACCACCACCTTGTTACATCAACATGACCTCCACACACACAGAGTGAGAGGATATTAAACAACATGTGTGGTTCTTCCCTGGTTCTGCCACAGACTTCTGCCAGCTGAGACTGGACTCCAACACGGCCTACAGGGAGCTGCACCTCTCCGACAGCAACAAGAAGGTGATCCGCACCCGGGACCTGCAGCCCTACAGCGACACCTCGGAGCGCTTTGACAGCTTCGCCCAGGTGCTGTGCCGCGAGGCGCTGTCCGGGGGCCGCTTCTACTGGGAGATCGAGTGGAGCGGCGAGTTCTCCATCGGCGTGGCGTACAAGGGCATCAGCCGCAAGGGCAAGGGCTCGCTGTGTCTGCTGGGCTACAACAACATGTCCTGGAGCCTGCTGTGCTCCGACACGGGCTACTCCGCCTGGCACAACCGCGTGGACAAGGCCGTGGCGGGCCCGCACTCGCCGCGGATCGGCGTGTACCTGGACCACACCGCCGGGGTGCTGGCCTTCTACAGCATCAGCGGCAGCATGAGCCTGCTGCATCGGTTCGAGACCCGCTTCGCCGAGCCTCTCTACCCGGGCTTCGGTGTCGGCACCTCGGTCAAGATCTGTCAGCTGAAGTGACCTCATTTGACCTCAACTGAACACTCTAGAAGACGCGGCTTGTGTTTTTAGTTTTAATGTAATTCTTTGGTTTATGCTTTGCAGCCATTTTAAAATGTACTTCAGTATGCCATTAGAATAGTTGCGACTGAATTGCAATTGTTCAGATTCTGAAATATAGGCCTATAAGAACATATTTTTGTATATAATCCTACACCTTAGAAAATTATTTTTGCACCTTGATGCAATTTGTATTACAGCAACATGCACACAAAAACATATATTCATTACATTACTGGGCAAGTTTATCAAGTGTTAATCCTTTGCTTTGCCTCCACCTCCACCTTTATTTAAAGTCTTGTAATGGTATGGATAATTGTATGATAACTTGTCATTTATATGATATGATATAAGTTCATTTATAATTGTCAATTTGTCAATAAAGTGCTATATAATTGTATTTTTGTATGTATATTAACTTAATTTGAAAAAGGTTAAAATGTTAAAATGGTAAGAGAGAACCAATTTATGAGGATACAGGATACCAAGTAACTTAAGTAGGAACACCATGAAGCCACTGGAATTTGAAAAGCAAATGTAAGCTCTGTCAACGTGAGCAAGAAGGTATTTCGATGCAAAACGTTGAATGACTTTTCTAGTTTCTTTGAACATAGCACCCTCTAGTGTTCCACGATTTGCTTGCAGATACTCCTCACACTCCACCTATTCAGGCATCTAGTGCATTTTCTAATGCATGGTCACCTAGCCAATCGTTTACCCATAAATGCCTATAAAATATGCACATATTTCAAGAAACTGTTCCAAGAATATCTTCATGTTTTTTAAACCAGACTTTGGTACAGATTTGGGGACATTTGTATGTCATGATGCAGCCAACACTCCCCACCCATATGTGAATCACCTAAACAAAATACAATGCAAAATTCCAACTCTGATTATTCATCTTGCGTAACACACCCTTTTCACATGATCATCCATTGTATTGTATAGCAGCATTCCAGTCAACTCACGTGTATTACAGACATGAGATATTTAGTCCACCGGTGATGACATACTGTACTTTGGAATGTACTTACGAAAGAACTAGGAGTTGCCATCCAACTTGTTATCCAGGTGATTTGTCATGTGATGAAACTATGACTGTGCTGTCCAGTATAATCAGGATGGTGCAGGAGAGAGAGAGAGAGAGAGAGACCTTTGGCCCCGGGGACCTTTGGACCTTTGCCCCTTGGATATTGTCCTATCCATATCGGATAGGCCGAGAAAACTGGCCTGTGCAAATCCAAATAAGTGTTAGGGCTAGGAGATTGGGCTAGGATTATACATCAACAAATATAGATATCCATACAATACATAACCATATTTTTTGTATTCCACGTAGATCATAAACCCTTGAATATAGAAACAACTCAATGGAATCAGTTGAGAAATGTAAATGTTATCGTGCTTTTTAGGCCGTTTACAGGCCAGTGTTGACCTCTCCAACACATTGTGTAGTTTTATCGTTTTTGTCGTCTGCATTCGACTTGTTTGCACCCTGGTTAATTTTAATGTGTTATTGCTATTTCCTGTTTTTAACTTATCTATTTTTCTCATTGTACAGCACCTTGTAACCCTGGTTTTGAAGGGTGCTTTATAAATAAGATTTTGTTACTTACATAGACGTATTAGCGGCTAAGGACCATAGCAGTCAATGCGGCATCCATGTATAATACACGTCTATGGTGGACCCTCTACATGACTAGGGTGCAAGAATGTGACAGAATGCTGATTGATGTGGATATAAGACCTTGTACAATTTACTACATTTTAATTCAAAGCCAATGTAGTGAAACAGTGAAAAAAAAATCCATGAGAAAACAATTGTTTTCATATTAAACCTGCATTATATTTGCCAAATTATGAAATTGGAAATTGCCTGGCGGCAGGCATTCTTTTTGGACCCCAATATCATTAAGGACCATGAAGAGGTTAGGCATCTTTCTCTAAGACACAGGTAGCTCACACAGCCTAGCCAATACAGCACCATGCCCCTGAGCAGAACGTGAAGAAACTCAATGTGAAGGTAAACCCTCCTTCAAAAGTATTGTTAAAAAAAAAAAGGACCACAACGACACAACATACCATTTAAACAATAATAAATTTATTGGATCCCTAGACTGGTGAAGGAAGTAAGCATACAATGCTCAGGAGACAAACAAACGCAACGGTTTCAGAAGCGTCCAAAATCTTTACACAGCGTAGCCGACCAGACCGCCCTTGCCGATGCACTCTCCGATGTAGAACCACATCAGCACCTCAGTGGCTACCAGGGTGTTCCTCAGAGCATCCTGGGGGGGACGAGACACAATGAGAAGGTTAGGGAGTTAGGGATGCAGCCACAAACAGGTAGGTTATTGCATTCTAGTCTGTATTTTGGTATATATTTGGACTTGGCTTATATTTTTATTTTTATGTTTTTACTGTTTAATGTTCGGCACCAATTGCACAAAAGCACATTGCTTGTTTGTAAAAAAATAAGGCAATAAAGCTGATTCTGGTATATAAAAGCCAATCATGACATACGTATGACCACATCTGCAAAATGAATGCTTTCTAATAAGGCATTCATTTAACATATTCCGTTATCATAGGCTTCTGTCGTCAGAAGAAATCTATTTGGATCAGACTAAAATCATCAAACAACCACATGAAGCAATGCAGGTAAACTACCCCTCATCTGGATGTGGAAGGATGCTGAATCAGGCCATATTCTGTGACACTGTGACGACAACAACAACATCCTCCATTACATGCATGTGCAGTTTGGAGCCTGTATTGCTTTTACCAGTTTAGTCTGCAGGACGATTCCACAATGTCCAAGATTGCTCAGTCACTGAACATAACCATCGTCACAAATGATCGAGTGATCCATGTGGTACACGTTCATGGACACATGGTAGGCTGTCTATCTGTACCATTGTGTAGTACCTACCAATGCAATAGGTCTCAGCTATTTGTGCATGCACAATAGCGCTTCTCATTCAACTTGCAGTATCAAATGCACGATAAATAGCATAGCCGTTTGCTGGATTCAATGCAGCCCCATATGAGCCTGGCATACATACTGTACATACAACACAGGACATGACAGGGTCACATTCTGACTACGCCATAGCAGAATGCTGGGGACAAAACTACACGGCCAACTCATGAGGCTCATGTGGCTAGTCTTCATGGAAAGAATAACCAACATCAACTAACAACTTTCCACTGAAAAGATAGTTGTTAGTGTTAAGATACGATAAAACTTTAATGATCCCGAAGGAAATTCTTGTCAGGTTTCATAGCAATAGAGAAAATAAACAGTCGAATAATAAAAAATAACTGATTTACAAATTTACAGTCAGTCTAAGTCCTAGGAGAAGTATAAAAATATAGGTAAGATAAGATATTCAGTCAGCAAAAACTATTTGGCAATATTGAAGTGTAATAAAAGGGTAATAATAATAATGGTGGAGGAAGAGGAAGTATTGCACATGATATAAAGAATATTGCACATAATGATGAAAGGTAATGTAGCATGGTAATACTGCAAGGATAATATTGAGAAGAAGTATTGCACATGACATTAAGAATATTGCACAAGATGATGAGAGGAGATGAGGTAATATTTAGAGGTAACATGATATTAATAATATAGCACATGGTATTGAGAGTATTGCACACGATGTTGAGTAATATTAATATGCAAACGTTATGAGAAAGTGATTGATCGACTGGTAAAACAAGGCGTCCGTCTTAGTTTTCCGACCAGTTAACTGGAACGCGGGGTCAACTCGGGTGTGACGTCATTCCCAGTCCCGACTTCCGACGTCCGAGGTAAATGGAACGCGCCATCCGTTGCGTTGCCTGACGCGGCTGTGCTGTGCTGTGCGTCCTCTTTTTTTAAACAGGCAGCTCTTCGACCAGCTACCACCACCACTAGAGGGGTCCTAGTGGAGGTGACATTCAGTCGCGGCTAGCAGCTAACACGGGAGCTGTGAACTCACACAACGACAACATGGCACAGGCAGCGCAGAAACTCGTGGCGAAAGTGCCGTCATTGATCGGCGGTAAGTTTATTTCTGTGAAGATCTATTTGGAAATAACGACTTTGTTGGTCTTAAATGTCGTTAAGACCACTGACGTTAGGGTTGTTTCTTTATGCTAATGCTAAAGCTTGACCTGTACCAAATCTGACACTTCGCCTTTTGTAATTCTTCTTTTTTTTTTTTTAAAGTTACTACGTGGTTCAATACTTTAGTTTTTGCCTATTTAAATGTGATGGTACGTTACATATTGAAGGTGTGTGGCACGGAGGATGGAAAGCTCTTCTGTAGCAGTGTATTGGCTAGCGGTCCGTACTGCAGCACCGACACTCACTCACTGACTGACTGACCACCGCGTCTCTCTGTGCGCCGCAGCCGCCGTGACCTTCTCCAAGCCCCGGCTCGCCACCTTCTGGCACTACGCCCGTGTGGAGCTCGTCCCGCCGTCCCCCGCCGAGATCCCCAAGGCCATTGAAGGAGCGACCAACCTGGTGAAGGCCTTCAAATCCGGACGTCTGGGACAGACTACCGTGAAGGTGAGGAGGTCGTGGTCGTGGTGAACTGAAGATCTTGGGGTGATGTGGAGATGAAGTCTGTCTGTGTTGACTTGTGGGGGGGGGTACCAGCACAACCAGCCACTAACACTAACAACATCAACATCGTGTGCAATACTCTCAATACCATGTGCTATATTATTAATATCATGTTACCTCTAAATATTACCTCATCTCCACTCATCATCTTGTGCAATATTCT
>PIJE02000769.1:113127-133127 GCA_002895965.2 Coryphaenoides rupestris
AGATAAGATATTGCAGTAAGGCAAAAACTAATTTGGCAATATTGGAAGTGTAATAAAAGGGGGTAATAATAATAATAATGGTGGAGGGAAGAGGACGTGTTGCAGCATGAATATCAAAGAATATGCACATAATGATGGAAAGGTAGATGTAGGCATGGGTAATGACTGCAAGGATAATATGAGAAGAAGGTATTTGGCACATGAGCATTAGAGTTCCTCAAAGTGTTCTTTCCACCGCCTGACAATATCCTCAGTCTGGGTCAGCAGTTCTCCTCCCCGACTGAGCACAGCCTGAGCCAAGCCCTGCTTTCCCTTCCTGAGTCGCCGGACAGTTCCTCCTTGAGGCCAACCGAAAGTCCTGCTCCATGGCCTCCCCGAACTCCTCCCACACCCGGGTTTTTGCTTCAGCAACCGCTGAAGCTGCGGTCCTTTTGGCCTCCCGGTACCTGTCTGCTGTTTCAGGAGACCCCTGGTCCAACCAGGCCCGAAAGGCCTCCTTCTTCAGCCTGACGGCTTCCTTCACCGCTGGTGTCCACCAACGGGTTCTTGGGTTGCCGCCACGACAGGCACCGACAGCCTTTTGACCACAGCTCCGAGCTGCAGCCTCTACAATGGAGGCTCTGAACATGGCCCACTCAGGTTCCATGTCCCCAACCTCCCCCGGGATGCACGAGAAGTTCTTCCGGAGGTGGGAGTTAAAGACCCTACGGACAGGGGCTTCCACCAGACGTTCCCAGTTCACCCTCACTACACGTTTGGGTTTACCAGGTCTGTCTGGCAGCCTCCCGCGCCATCTGATCCAACTCACCACCAGGTGGTGATCAGTTGACAGCTCTGCTCCTCTCTTCACCCGAGTGTCCAAAACATGCGGCCGCAGATCTGCTGATACGATTACAAAGTCGATCAGCGACCTTTGGCCTAAGGTGGTCCGGTACCAGGTACACTTGTGGACCACCCTATGTTCGAACATGGTGTTTGTTATGGCCAGTCCATGACTAGCACAGAAGTCCAATAACAAAACACCACTCTGGTTCAGATCGGGCAGGCCGTTCATCCCAATCACTCCCCTCCAGGTTTCTCCATCATTGCCCACGTGTGCGTTGAAGTCCCCCAGTAGAACTATGGAGTCCCCGGATGGAACCCTTTCCAGGATGCCACCCAAGGACTCCAAGAAGGCCGGATACTCTGAACTGCTGTTTGGTGCGTAGGCACACACAACAGTCAGAGCCTTCCCCCCAGCGACTTGCAGTCGCATGGAGGCGACCCACCCCCTCTCCAGGAGTTTGGTTCCAGAACCGGTGCTGTGCGTGGAGGTGAGCCCAACCATATCTAGTTGGTACCGCTCCACCTCCCGCACCAGCTCAGGCTCCTTCCCCGCCAGTGAGGTGACGTTCCACGTCCCTAGAACCAGTCGGCGATGACGGGGATCCGCACGCCCAGGACCCCGCTTTTGCCTACCGCCCGGTATACAATGCACCCGACCCCAATGACTCTCCCTGCAGGTGGTGAGCCCACAGGGAGGTGACTCCACGTAGTCTTTTCGGGCTTGGCCCGGCCACCAGACACTCGCCGACGAGCTCCCCTCCCAGGTCTGGCTCCAGAAGGGGGCCCCGGTTTCCCTTGTCCGGGCGAGGTGTTCTTCGGGAGTCTCTTCATGGGGTCTTTGAATCGCTCTTAGTCTGGCCCCTCCCCTGGGACCACTTTGCCTTGGGAGCCCCTACCAGGGGCTAATGCCCCGGACAACACAGCTCCCAGGGTCACGGGGGCACCCAAACCCCCCCACCACGATAAGGTGGCGATTCTTTGGGGGGGTATTATATAAAATCGAAATAGAATCCTATCTCAATCTATTTATTTTTTCATAATTTATATATTTCTTTGATATTTGTTTCATGCATATTGTTTCACTTGATATTTGCATACATTCTGAAAACTTTGTAATCTCTTTTTAATTTGTATTAGGCCTTCTATCCTGTCTGGGATTAATAAAGTAGATCCTTCATTCTCATCATCTCTTATGTTAATTTATCTAATCTAAAAGGTGACCCGGCGGATCAGGGTCAGTGGGAACCAGCTGTGTGTGTTGGTGCTGGACGAGGAAGGATACGAGCGTGCCAAGGCCCAGGGTCAGGACCTGCTGGCCTTGGTGAAGTCACAGGAGATGGAGGGCTGCAAATCACCCCGGCTGTGCCATGTGACCAAGAACTCCCAGTCTGGCCTGGGACTCAGCTTCACCCCGGTGGAAGGTACAGTGGTGGTTCATAGCTGTAATAACTATCATCTATACAAGCCCCTCTGGAATTGCCCATGCACTTTTGGATTCAGGTATTGTTTTGTACATGCTAGTCTAATCAGAATCAGAATCAGAATCATAAATCAGAAACAGCTTTATTGCCTCAGTTTTTGCAAACAAGGTATGTGCTTTTGTGCAATTGGTGCCAAAGATTGAACATTAAACAGAGAGTAATAACATAGAAATTAAAAAAAAAATTGCGTTAATGTAACACAGACGCAAGAATGATTAGGATGTTTGAACCCATGGCAAAATATCCAGGGTTCAAACCCCAATCTCCACACTCCACACAACTTACATGACTGTGGTATACTACCCCACCACAGTCATGTAAGTTGCTTTGGATAAAAGCATCTTCTAAATGTCTAAATCGAGATGGAATAATTTCATTCAAAACCTCTGGAACTGACTACTTTAAAATGTTTTGTAGTCAAATGTTTTAAAGTTGTTCTCTAAAGTTGTTTCTTTTCTTGTATCTCTATTTATTGCAATTTCTGTATAAAAAACCAAAATATAGATTTAACATTTATCTTTTATTTATTTATGTTTGCTGTATGTATCCTGGCACCCACATGCTATGTTATCGTGTGAAGCACCTTGTAACTTACTGACTATATTATTATAATATTATGACTCTGTATGTCCCCCTTGGCCCCCCACGGTAGGAGAGAAGGGCCGATTCTCAGTGAGCCTGGTGAGAGGGGGGGCCGCCGAGCAGGCAGGCGTGCGCTCGCGGGACCGCCTGGTGTGGTTGCAAACTGTCCGGCGACTCAGGAAGGGAAAGCAGGGCTGTGCTCAGTCCGGGAGGAGAACTGCTGACCCAAGACTGAGGATATTGTCGGGCGGTGGAAAGAACACTTTGAGGAACTCCTGAACCCGACCAGTACGTCCTCTGTGGAAGAGGCAGAGTCTGAAGACTCGGGGGAAGCCTCACCCATATCCTTGGTAGAGGTCACTGAAGTAGTCAAAAAGCTCTTCAGTGGCAAGGCGCCAGGTGTGGATGAGATTCGCCCTGAGATGCTGAAGGCTCTGGACATTGTCGGGCTGTCGTGTCTGACACGCCTAGTCAATGTCGCGTCCTGTGGTGGGTACTACGGGAGTATGGGGTACCGGGGCCGTTGGTACGTGCCATTCGGTCCTTGTACGAACAAAGTGCGAGCTGCATCCGTATTCTTGGCACAAAGTCAAGCACGTTCTCAGTGGGTGTTGGACTCCGCCAAGGTTGTCCCTTGTCACCGTTCTGTTCATGATCTTCATGGACAGAATCTCAAGGCGCAGCCGAGGTGAGGAGAGTGTCCGGTTTGGGAACCTCAGAATTGCATCTCTGCTTTTTGCAGATGATGTGGTTCTGTTGGCTACATCAGGCCGTGACCTCCAGCATGCACTGGGGCGGTTTGCAGCCAAGTGTGAAGCGGTCGGGATGAGAGTCAGCACCTCCAAGTCTGAGGCCATGGTTCTCTGCCGGAAAACAGTGGAGTGTTCCCTCCGGGTTGGGAATGAGTTGCTGCCTCAAGCGAATGAGTTCAATTATCTCGGGGTCTTGTTCACGAGTGAGGGCAAAATGGAGCGGGAGATGGACAGACGGATTGGTGCAGCGTCTGCAGTAATGCGGGCGCTGTACCGGTCCGTTGTGGTGAAGAGGGAGCTGAGCCGGAAGACGAAGCTCTCGATTTACAGGTCCATCTACGTTCCAACCCTCACCTATGGTCACAAGCTTTGGGTAGTGACCGAAAGAATGAGATCGCGGATACAAGTGGCCGAAATGAGTTTCCTCTGCAGGGTGGCCGGAGGGAGCTCAGAGTAGAGCCGCTGCTCCTCCACATTGAAAGGAGTCAGCTGAGGTGGTTTGGGCATCTGATTAGGATGCCCCCCGGGCGCCTCCCCTTAGAGGTTTTCCGGGCACCTCCAACTGGGAGGAGACCCCGGGGCAGACCCAGAACCCGATGGAGAGATTATATATCTCTTCTGGCCTGGGAAGGCCTCGGGATCCCCCAGGAGGAACTGGAGTGTGTGGCTGGGGAGAAGGAAGCCTGGGGGGCCCTGCTTAGCCGGCTGCCACCGCGACCCGGCCCCGGATAAGCAGACGAGAATGGATGGATGGATGGATGGATAATATATTATTATTATCTTATATCTATATTATATCATACTACATTATATCTTATCTTACCTATATTTGTATACTAATTTGTATACTTCTCTCGACTTACTGTAAATCTGTTTTTTATTACTCTACTGTTTATTTCTCTATTGTTTTATTCTATTGCTATGCAACCTGGCACAAGAATTTCCTTCGGGATAAATAAAGTATTTCTTATATTATTATTATTATTATTATTATAATTACAGAATATATATATTATTCTATTATTCTATTAATATTTCTTTTTTTTCTTTTCTTTTTGCAAAAGTATGATTATTATGATGATTGTCATTATTATTATATTGCATAGTGCAGAGAAAAAAGCGGCATTGAAATTAATCATGGCACACATGATGACGATAATCTCTCTTTTTCAATTGCCTCGCCTCCCTCGGTGTCAGCGAGGGGTCAGGCAGGGGTCAACTCACTCACCTCGAGGTGAGGGGCGTCGTCCACAAAGTGCCCGTTGACCTCCAGGACGCGGTCGCCGTCCAACAGGCCGGCGCGCTCCGCCGCCCCCCGCGACAACCAACTTGCGCACCAGGTGGCCCCCGGAGTCCCGCTCGACGCGCAGGTTGAAGCCGTACGCGTCGCCCTCGTCGCGCCGCAGCACGCACAGCCGCGGCGCGACGGACACGTGCTCTGCCGCGAGAGGAGGAGGGAGGAGGAGGGAGGTGGTGGGAGGAGGAGGTAGGTGGTGGGCGTCATGGTTGAGTTCATTTTTCAATTCAATTATATTCAAATACTTTAGTAGATTTTATGTGACTGCACCAAAAGGTACTTTTGGTGTACAGGTGACTATATCTTTAATGGGAAGGTGGGGGGTAATGTGAAGGCCTACCTGGATCGTCTGTGGTGACCATTGTTGGGTTATCGATTCCTTCTCGGGGGTCAAATGTGAATTTGCTGTATGGACAAGTTGTTTGTTAAAGTCATTTTAGTCAAAAGTCAACACACCAGCAGCCTTACATTTGTAACAATATTGTGTCTTTCTTTTGAAAGACATTTTGACATAAACCAAGACTCAATTCAACTATCATACATATTTGCGTAATGTTAATATTACGCAATATAACTTGTATTGAATGTATAGATAAGCGAGGTAGAGATTAACTTTTACTATCATATTCCGAGGAAAGGTGTATCAAAACGATCCATGAACTGTCACTTGGTCTTATCTCAGGCCAAAAGTCCAAAAGTCAGCAAAACAATTTAAAATGAAGATAACATAAGACATTACTGTTTTTCCAAACAAATTTGAACATTTGAATAGATTCTTTTACACTATAAGATGTCGATTTACTGAGGTGACAATTCATAACAATGTTATATTTGTGTCTATAGTGTTAGAGAGACGAATGAAAACCAACTTACTTGGTTAACCCTTTCAGTTTCACCAAACCTATTCAAAAACAAACATCACATCCATTCAAATGTTTGGAGTAACAGCCAGCAGGCCTATGGTCGGATAATTTAAATCTGTGTTGAATGAATTCAAAATAGGGTGTACTTCATACATTCCCAGCCTGTGCAGTAAGGAACACACTCCACACCAACCAACTTTCATTACGTCAGCCTGTCAATCACGCCTGTTAGGTCATTCAGTCAAACTTACAGCGTTAAGAACCTCTGTTGGGGTCCGTCCACACAAGACTAAGCTTGTAATCTGGGTTGAAGCATTAGGACACTCGGCCCTCTGCGTGTGTGTGTGTGTGTGTGTCCGTGTCCCGTGTGTGTGAGGCTGATGTTGTCGGCGCTGCAGATAACCCAGCTGCTGTGCTGACTATAGTAATTAGGGCTGTCCTCATAAAGCACAATATGAAACAATATGGGAGAGTACAAGCTGTCTTGGTCTCCCGGGCTCCCCGCTGTGGAGAGAGCAAAGATCTTTGTCTAAATTGAAACTAATTCTTCAAGACTTCTCGTCATCAGTCATGCGTTTCTGGTGATTTAAATGGTGAGAATTTCCACCATCACAATTTACAAAGTGCTATATTATTGAAAGTGTCTGGCTCTTATCATGGCAAGAAAAGAAAAATTGCAAACTCATATTGGCCACTTCCACTTAAATGTTATTTAAAAGGTATTTTCCAAAGACAAATATATTGTATTTGTACTCATCCTCATTAACATATGAGTAGCCTGTCATTCATTTCTCTGCTTGCTTGCTTACTTGCTTGCTGCTCCATCAGTATAACACTGGCTGCTGCCACTTCAGTACAGCATTAACACACAACAAACAGAATCGGTGCCTTTCTTCAACCATCCATCCATCTCCCGTCAGATCACCAAGATCACTCTGTCTCTGAGTGGCCACCGACCACATCTTGTCAGGCATCAGGCTGCTGCTGCTGCTGCTGCTAATGGGTTATTGTTTGCTTTTAGTCCTCCATAAACCCTGTTTCCTGAAACAGTACTACCGACACACACACACACACACACACACACACGAACACACACACAAACGCACACGAACACACACTCAAGATAATATTTTCCACTGAAATTGTGTTTACAGTGATTTGAATTTGAATCGCGCGTTTCGTGTGTATTTGTGTGGAATGTTTTCGAGATGAATCCCTTAAAAAACTACTTCCAAATATCTTCATGATGTCTTCTTTTATGTGTTTTCTCACACATTTGACGTGTGGCTGTCTCGTCTGAAGTCAGTTAGGAATTTCAAAAAAGCAATCAAATTCAGCATCAATCGGTCAAATTCGACAAGAAAATGGGAGAGATTAAAAGAATTAAGCAAACACAACAATAACGGTTAGAACACGGTAAGTACCTGCAGTTTGTGTCATGTTCAAGTCTCCTGCCCACACGGGTCCCTGGAAATAAAGAAAACTCTAAAAGATGCACTAATTCCCTGTGATGACAGTCAGTTCGACAAGGTCTGGTCGTCTTACCCCTCTTCCTACCCCTCCACCCCTCTCTCTCTTCCTCCTACCCCTCCACCCCTCTCCTCCTCCTTCCCCTCCACCCCTCTCCTCCTCCTACCCCTCCTACAGAGGCCAGCCAGGCGGTTGGCTGCTTGATTTATCTCTTAACTCCTGGATCACCACCACCACCACCACCACCTACCCAACAGCAACCAGAAAGGTTGCTGGTTCGATCCCTGGGCTCCCCCTCCCTCTAGCTAAGTGTTGAGGTGTCCCTGAGCAAGACACCACCTAACCCTAACTGCTCCTGACGTGTTGGTTGTTACCTTGCATGGTTGACACCGCCGTCGGTGTATGAATGGGTGAATGTGAGGCAATACTGTAAAGCGCTTTGGATAAATGCAATCCATTTATCATTTGCCTGGTGTTGCATTGTCACCATATAACACAACGATTAGCCTACCATGTTTACTGTGTCCCAGATGATGTTGTCGCTGAAATGTGTTATAAAATGTCTTCTTTATTTCAGAATGACAGGTAAGACAAGTAGTTTAAGATAAGATTGTACTTTATTGATCCCAGACGAGGAAATTATGGAAAGGTTTGAATAAAGAACAGATCTACTGCACTGGTACACTTTTCACGTCGCGTTGGCCATCATATGAGTCACATTTACCAGGAGTTCAACACCACAGTTCTGCAGAATGATAAAAATAAGTCATTTCAAGTGACTCTTTGGAACAGCTTAGTTGCCGGGGTGGAAGCAGTATCAATGCCTTGCAGTGCTATTAATATTTTTTGGTGTTATTCATGAGGAAGAAGCCTGGGATCATGAGACACCAGTCACAGAATCCATGTTGAAGATTATACGATGCTACGTGTGCAGTGCGGTGGGTGCGATGGATTAGGTTATTACACGCATACTCTTGTATCATGAATGATATTAATATTTGATTTAAAGGAACAAAAACTAATGTATCAATGGCATACATCGCTGTATTTGTATCTCAATGCATTAAACAAAATCAACTATTTAATCATTACGAGTTGTTGCTTGGTACTGGTGGAATGATTGTTTGTAACGCACAATTAGGCCTACCGCTTGCCTCTTTAAGTATTCATATTATCAGTATTACTACAATATTACTAGTATAGTATCTTTGATGCTGTGGATGGTGCCATTGTTTTGTCCTCGTTGTAATATCCTGTACAGTATTTTGTATTTTCAGATTATTTCTTATTGTAACGAGGGGACGCACCCCCAAATGGTCTTGGTTACGAGCCAAGGGGGAGAAAGAGGTTATAAACTGTTATCTTTATTATAATCCTTTTAACAGCGTTCAGTACACAGAACTTGCATTGCTTGAGTTTAGGAACCACTTACAGAAAACAGAAATTGACAAACAACTTAAGGTTAACAACAACTGACCCATGATCCGTTTGGTGTGGAGCAGCCTGCTGAGTCGATCAAAACACATTGTCTGTCACATCTGAATAGGTCTGGTCTATAAGGGACGACTCCGTAGGCGTCAGAAGAAGAAACATGTTAGGTAGGACGGGATATGATGAACAATAAGTAGGTCATATTCACAGGAAACATATGACAGAGAGAGAAGGATGAGAGAGAAAAAAAGACAGACTATTGAAGCACAACATGAATGATACGGATATCCCTCATACAGTATAGTGGAGGAAAGGCTGTAGTTAAAGATCCAGATTGAAAATAACAAGAAGGCGGGGGAGGGGTTCATAATCATCATCGTTTAAAAAGTGCGTGAAAACAATACTAATGGCTAATGAACGGGGTACCATGCACTAGTTAGTTAGGGAAGGCTACATACCCTGTGTGTGTGTCCCTTTCCAACCCTCAGAACTCGGATGGATGGATGGATGGATGGATGGGGCAGGTTACGTTTTGGTTAGGTTCTAAGAAACATAACTACCATGTAGCAAACAATATAGATATATTTTTATATATGTTCCAATCGTTTCATTGGTGTAGCATCTTTGCACAACGCAGAACACAACCGTTTCCCTTCTCCCTGACCCTGATCCGCGGAGAAAAGAAATCCCTCAATCAAATCAGGCACTTTGACTCTCCCCATCCTCCTCCTCCTCCTTCCTCTCCTCCTCCTCTCCTCCTTCCTCCTCCCACCTCCTCCTCCTCCTCCTTCCCCTCCTCCTCCTCCTCCTCCTCGAACAACCAAACTGCGACACGTTTTAACGAAGACACATAACACGCAAAGTTAGCCACCCTGTTAGCCCCGCCTGGCCAAGCTCATCCATTTTTCATTGGTTTCAAAGTCAGGTAACGGGCCACAACAACTCAATGCAACACAGCAAAACTGAAAACAACGTCAAGATTCAAGATTCAAGATTCAAGATTGGTGATCTGAAGGTGTGTGTGTGTGTGTGTGTGTGTGTGTGTGTGTGTGTGTGTGTGTGTGTGTGTGTGTGTGTGTGTGTGTGTGTGTCTATGTGTGAGGGCTCGCCGGTCACATGGCTACAGATCAAACTATTGCTCTTCGTGACAGTTGGAGTTCTGCTCCTCTGCAGCTGGCGTTCGTTGCCACGAACGACGACTGGACGCGGAGGGGAGGGGCTTATTATTACTAATCATGTGTCCTATTTGCACTTCAAAAGGAGGGGTTTACATTGCTGTGACATCAGGGTAAACACAGGTGTCGCTGCTATATTAATACATGTTATAATAATACATGTACTGTATATATATATACACAAAATTCAGGTCGGGGTCTTGCTCAAAGGCATACAGGTAGACGGGATTCAAATCCACAACCTTCCACCGGGGAGTCCAACACCCTGAGCACTGCTAGACTATCCTGCTCATGCTCATTAGAAGCAGCATATGATACAATAATAATAATAATAATAATAATAATAATAATAATAATAATAATAATAATAATAATAATAAAATTACAAAAAATAACAATAATGACAAAAAATAATAAGAATAATAAGAATAATACATGTTATTTATATTGCACTTTTCATTGTCAGGGACAACCTCAAGGTGCTTAACAGTGCATTAAAAACCATAAGACAATGGCAATTCCACTTGTGTGTGTGTGTGTGTGTTGTGGTGCTCACATGATGACGTCATGTTAACATAACTAGCGCTGTTAGCCACACCTGTGTTTACGGCGCCACGTGACAGCTCAGTGAACCAGGTCCGTCGCTACCTGAATACGCTAACATGCTACAATACATACAGTACAGTACAGTTCCTCTTTCTACCTTTTCTACCGCTAAAAAATCACCTCACTTACCGCCCATCACTTAGGCCCATCTGTTTTTTTTCCGCCGCCATGTAATTTAAACGCATGAATTTAAGCTTAAAAACGTTCGCCAAAATTAGATTATTCTCCTGTGGTTTTTGCCAAAAGAAAAAAAGAACGTTTCAGATTTGGTTGAGGGAAGAGAATCATGATGCTGTGCTCAGAAATGTAATTTCCCATAAATTTCATTCCTAAATTGATCATGCAACATTCGGTTGCGGTTTCTCCGTATACTTTCAAGCAGCACTCATTATATCGATATAGAAAAATAAATTAAATACAAATAAATACAAATAATAACCATACACTGAAAAGTGCAAATGTACATTTCTTTACAGCATAACATATTCACTGTACAATCATTGAGTATATGCTTGTTCTATTGTATGCATTATAATAAGGATTACTTAATAGTATAGAGTAAGAAATATTTCATAGCAAGTTTATTGGAAAATAATATTTGCTTTGCCCGGTGATGGCATGTACTTGCATACATGTCAAGAGTGATTGATTGTGTGTGGTGTAATTTAGGTATGTGTGTGTGTGTGTGTGTGTGTGTGTGTGCATGCGCACGTGTGTCCGTGTGTGCAGTTCTGTGTGCGTCTGTGTGTGTGTATGTGTGTGCATCTCTGTGTTGAATGTGTCTGAACGTGTGTGCGTGTGTGCGCGTGTTCATGTGTGCATCTGTGTGTCCGTGTGTGCGAATGTGTGTGCGCATCTGTGTGTGTGTGGGTGTGTGCACCTGTATGTGTGTGTGTCTGTCTGTGTGTGTGTGTGTGTCTACTCCAGTGTGTGTGTGTGTGTGTGTGGGCATATTCTATTTACATCATCTGTATGTGCAAAACAAAGGAGGAGCATCGAAGCATAAGAACAACCCATTCTATTTCAGAGGCACAAACACACACCCAGCCAAGCAAGTTTCAAGTATCTAGCGTCGGTTTGTGAGGACACTCGGCGGTCCCGGTCGGACACGGGGGACGTCGAAGCGGGTAAGAAGCAGAACGTCTCCCTGCCCACCGCCACGGCTCTCCAGAGCGCCGAAAGGAGCCGCGTTGTTTTTTTGTGTGTGTCCCAAAATCGGGGGAAAACACAATTTTACACAAAAACGACAACAATCTTAACGTTGGCTATTGCACAGTAGCTTGACCCACATTCACTGCATCTATGTCCAGGATGAGATGGCGCCATGGGGGAACCAGCCATGGGGATTTTCGTTGTTATGTTCTTTCTTTTATACTCCCAAGGTTTTAATCCCTCCCTCCAAACATTCATCATGTGAATTAAAAAGTTAAAAGGGGGCCGTACTCAGGGTCAAGTCGCCCGTAGGCTGTGATTAAAAACAAGGATACATCTGCATCTCTTCAGCTCCGCCTTTTTTTCGAGGACACTTCAGCCATATCTAAACAACAGCACCCATGTTCCTTCCCCACCCTCCACCTCCACCGCTGTCAACGTTGTCGGTGAACTCGAGCTCACCGAACGTTGCGTTGCGACTGCGCACCCCTGGCGGTTCCCCGTTTATTTAGTTCTGCGGTACGAAAGGTGTCTGGTGTCTCGGTATAGTGTTGTGCCGGCGGCTGCCACGACACGTGACCCAAACCTTTCAGTAACTTTGTTGTCCCCGATGTTCCATTGTCCCATTGTCTCTCCCAAGTAGTGATCCAACAGTGGTCCAATAAAGAAGTGGGGGCGTACCTCCCCACAGACGGTGGTCCCGGGGGGAGGGTGTGTGTGTGGCCGTGTGTGTGTGTGTGTGTGTGTGGGGGGGGGGGGGGGATAAAGTCATGGTCCTCGTGTCTCCGTGTAGGATTATTGCGTCTCTTTCTTCCCGGGACCGTGGCTCGAACTTCCATGCTCCTCAGTGTCGTGGCCCCACCGTGAAGTAAACATGCTTTCTGGTCTTGGTACGTTTATCGTTGTACACACGCTTATACTGCGCATTACCACACAGTATTCGTGGAGAGTTTTACTGGCCCGGTGGGGGGGGGGGGGGGGGGGGGAGAAACAACGTATGCAGTGGACATAACAGGATAAAAACAAGACTCCTTACATCTTGGTATATTTGTCTGGGTTAAAATAATCTTGACTGAAGATAAAAACCTACCAGCACTGCGTCTACCCCTCGAACGTACTGCACTCCTGTGAGTTATACGTGTGAGTTATGAACTGTACACGTTGTTGAGTAATGCTGCAGCATCTATTTTAGATTTAGTTGTTCTTATGTGCATGTCAGGGTGTGTGTGTGTGTGTGTGTGTGTATGTGTGTCTGTCTGTGCAAGCCTGCATGTATGTATGTTTCTCTGTGTGTGTGTGTGTGTGTGTGTGTGTGTGTGTGTGTGTCTGTCTGTGCAAGCCTGCATTCATGTATGTTTCTGTGTATGTGTGTGTGTGTGTGTGTGTGTGTGTGTGTGTGTGTGTGCGTGTGTGTTGTGTGTGTGTGTGTGTGTGTGTGTGTGTCTGCAAGCCTGCATGTATGTATGTTTATGTGTATGTGTGTGTGTGTACTGCATGTCTGAGATCAGAAATAAGACAAATTATATATATACGTATAATATATATATATGGCATATATATATATATATACGTTATAGACATATAATTTGTTTACTACCTCATCTGTCAATGATATGCTATATAGATGGTTTGAAATCCGTGCGCGGTCGACGTGGATCGACGTGACCGACGGCCACGTTAGCGCCGCGCTACCGCTACCGCTACCGCTACCGCGAGCGTTATCGTTAGCGCTCTGACTTGACCTTGTAGCGCAGCACCAGGTAGGTGGCGAGCCTGAGGACCAGGAAGAAGACGCCGAGCACGATGAAGTCCACGTAGAGCTTGGCGTCCTCCACGTCCAGCAGCTGTAGCACCTCCTCGGGCTTCTGGAACTTGCACACCTGTCCCGGGCACTCCAGCTCCGAGCGGTTCATACCGTAGATGGACAGGATGACGCCCTCAAAACCGTACCTGTCCCAAAAGCAAACATTTACACGTACATTTACATTTCGGGCATTTGGCAGACGCCTTACAATGACTATCTACTATTTACTCATTACTATTTTTATGCTAGGATAAGAATTTTGACTGTACTTATTCGGTACTTTCTTCTAATTGTTCAGAGTTGTTTTAGAATTTATGTTTCGAAGAATACTGTTGAGAAGAGTACTTTTTACTGTACTCATTCGGTTGTTTAGAGTTGTTGGAATATTGCAGGAGTGAACATTCCATTGCACATTTGGCAATAAAGAAATCTTGAATCTTTATCTGTGGTACATGAAGATAGGAATAAAACAGTTCCCAAGCATTGCAAGGTCAATAGAACAAGTTTCATAATTGCTAGGTTGCCTGCATAATAGCACAGCAATGCGGTGAGAGCACAGCAGAATCGTGAAAATGTTTAATTATTAATTACTTTAATTATTCATCGGTGAGATGAATAGAACAAAATAGAAAAAGTCAAACAGAAGTACGTTCTGCAGTTCGATGCATGGTTGGAATTGCTGCTCGCGAGCTAGTTAGCTGTTAGCGTCCAACATTTTGTTTTGGTCGTCACAGTCACACGGTAACGCACCTGACGTAGGATATGTAGGAACTCCACTGCAGGTACTTGGGAATGGTGTCGAAATTCACAAAGAATCCGGAGAAGAGCAGGACGGGTATGGCCGTGACTGGGCCCACAAACGTCGCCACCTGGGTCAGAAGATAAGGGTCCAGAAAACGACTTGAATTGAAGCACAGATTTCAGTTCACTTCACGATGAATGAGTAAAGCAATTGAAATCTGTCTGTGCGGTGAAATGTGGTTCATTCATACTTTTCAATCTCATCCTGTAATGTAACTTAATCTGTACATGGATTGGTAAATGGGTTGCACTTTATATTGCGCTTTTATCCAAAGCGTTTTACATTACCTCACATTCACCCATTCATACACACTTTCGTATATGTGTACACCGACGGCGGTGTCAACCATGCAAGCTCTTGGGGAGCAGTTAGCGTTATAAGTGCCTTGCTCATGCTCATGGAGGCCAGCGCCAGATCTCGGTCAGAGGACAGCCTCTAGTACCTCCCCAATATCGGCCAGTTCTGTGGAGCTAGTTGAATTCACAACTAACAACAACAACAACGGTCCAGTATTTCTCCAGCGTATGCACAGCGGCGGCGGCGGTGTTGTACCTGCAGGGAGGTGGACGCGGCCCCTATGAGCAGGCCCAAGGACTGGGCCACCAGCGCCGTGGACGTGGACAGGGCCATGAAGAGCAGATACCTCGCCGCCTCCGGGGGCTGCTCCGTCATCCAGTACACGATGCTGCAGTACATGATGGGACAGATGATCTAGAGCGCAAACAGAGAGTTGCTGTTATTAATATTATTGTTTCACGATTTGTTTTTACGCTGCGTGGCGGGGTGCGCTTCATTCTGTCCTTCAGCAAGGGTCACCTGGAAGGGTATATCCGCCATGGTCTTGGCTAGGTAGTATGCTTTCAGGCTGTACCAGTAGTTGAGGTGTTCCCGGAGGAACACAGACATCTCCAGGGGAACTGAGACAAAGGGCAGAAGAAGAAGAAGAAGAAGAAGAAGTCAGGCAAAGACGTGAAGGGAACCTTGTGCGTTGACATTTAGTCCTTCGGCACGGTTGAAACCGAGACCACTTTACAAGAGCGAGGCTGGACGAATCTGGAGGAGCTCCAGAGACCAAAGTGCAGAGTGACTCTCCTCAGAAACGCAAGCTTGGCAATAATAACAACAATTAGGATTCTGTGTTTTTATACGAGTGGTTAGTGCAAACAGTGTATAGATTATAGATATCATATGTCAAAGTGCTCGTCGTGGCGAAGCTCTCTTACAGGTCAGGATGGTGGGCATGAGCGCGGCGAACATGAGGAAGAGCATGGAGAAGAAGAGGAACCCCGTGTTGTTGAAGACCTTGCTGGCGTCGTTGCCGATCTTCAGGTAGAGCAGGCCGATCAGCACGCCCACGCATATGTGGGACATGACTCGCAGGTGGGTCAGCACCTGCGAGATGAGGAACACGTATCAATGCATGACCACTGGTGGTGGTCACATGTCAAAGCCATGTAGGCTAGTCTAAGATTATACGCATGGCCTCCAACAGTTGTAGGCTTCACCGGCCCCCAATTACCACCCACACCCCCACCCCCCTCTTACACTAATGGCGTTTTCACAAATTCACACTTACAGTTTGGTGTACATACTCGATCTGACTCAGGGGGGGTCGGTGGGTGAAGTTGATACGATGGTGGTGCTATTTTCATTTGGTCTCAATTAGCGTTCAAATGGGACTTGGTCAAGCGAATCAAACAATGGCATGTCGCACTGTTGAACGGGTAGCTTGTCTGTGGGATAGAAAATCTGAAGGAAACTGACAACGATTCCTTGCTCCGGACACTACTGGAGCAACAGCAACTTCATTTTGCTCTGGTGTTCCTACAAATTAAAAAACATTCGGTCCTAGAATCATTTTAAAACGTCAGTGTTTTTGTGGGTGACCACAAGCACTTTATCTATTTATATAGTCATCCGACCATAGTTCCATCGCACCATGACTCATTTTGATCTTTAAAGTAAAAGTTTCTGTATACCTATATGTTTCATTATGTGTTTAGATCATGTTCACACCTATAGCGAACCCCAACCAGCGCTTAGTTGGACCCAGACCAAGACAGATGTTTTCAAGAGTTTCCAGAGTTTATTTGTTGTTCAATTAAAATTGACACACACAGCTCAGGTGTGCAAGCACCCCCCCCCCCCCCCACCCCCCACCAAGTCATCTAAAGGGCAAGGAAATCCCTCAAATCCAAAAGGGAAAACAGAAGAGGGATCCCTCCTTCAAGGGATCAAGTTTCAGGGATGGGGATTGGCCAGGGAGGGAAAATTTGAGGGTCAATGAGGGCAAGGGGGGCGGGGGCAGTGTACAGTATATATATATATAGTAGGTATAGTAATAGTCCATGGGATAGATGGTTGCCTGCATACCAAATCTCTGCATACGTGATGAAAGGTCCTTTTGAACAGATCAGAAGCTGGTGAAGTACGGTGGCGAGGCTGTGTTTCTCCATGGTGCCCCGATCCTGTGGGTCACATCAACACAACACAACACAACACCATCAGAACGATCAAAACCCACGGCAAACACATTCTGCGTCATGACGTACCTGCTAGTAACTGTAATGTTTCTGACGCATTTCAACTTGTAGAAGAGAGGGAATATATTGATTTATGATTAATAATGACTGTTATTGTGTGTGTGTGTGTGTGTGTGTGTGTGGTGTGTGTGTGTGTGTGTGTGTGCGTGTTACACTCACGTTGTAACACTGGGAGTGGCAGGACGAGTCGCTCTCGTCGCTGGAGTTCTTCTTGCCCTCGTCGGAGCAGAGCCCTCCCTGGACCGCCTCGAACAGCACGGGGTTCAGGTCCCCATACTCCCCGGACGCCACCTCGATGACTGTCCACACACACACACACACACAACACACACACACACACACACACACACACACACAATAAATGTTCACTCATTGTATAATCCCTAACGTAATATCACATAATCTGACTGATCCTAATCTAATCCCGCCTAATCGAATCGAATATAGTCCAGCCTAATCAAATATAATATAATATAATATAATCTATAGTTGAGTCGAGTCTATTCTAGTCTAGCCTAATCTAATTTAGTCTAGTCCATTCTAGTCCATTCTAGTCTATTCTAGTCTAATCTTGCCTCATCGAGTCTAGTTTAGACTAACCTTGCCTAATCTAATCTAATCTGGCCGACTCTGATCTCGTGGTAACCTGATGCTCATCTCACCTAATCCTGCGTCGACGCTAGCATAGCATAGCCCTAACCTACGCTAATCTAATCTTAACCTAGCCAAACCGAGCATTAGCCGAGCCTTATCCTAATCCTAATCTAACCTATAGCAAGCTGATCTGAGCCTAGCATAGCCTGGCCCATCCTAATGCAATCTATCACAGCCTGGCCTAATGTGACGTAATCTAATATGGGATGTCCATCACCTTCTGATATGACCTACGTCAAAGCAGTTACACAAAGCTTCATAATGCGCTGCTGACGCTCGGTCATATGTATGCACATGATGATGATGACGACGGACACCACTTCCCGTACTTACTGAAGTCGGCAGGGTTGTGGTAGGTGGGACAATGCAGGCCCAGGTTCTTCAGATAGGAGATGAGATACGGGACGGTGCCCTTGTATATACACTGACCCTGACTGAGGATGTAGAGCTGGGAGGAGGGGGAGAGGAAGGAGGGGAGGGGAGGGGAGAGAGGGATGAGAGGGAGGAGAGGGAGGAAGGGAGGGAGGAATATAGTGAGAGAGGGGAGAGAGTGGAGGGATGAAGGGAGGGGAGAGAGTGAAGGGGAGAGGTGTGGAGGGAAGGAGGGAGGGAAAAACAGAAAGAGGTGGGGGGAGAGGGAGTGGATGGATAGGCCAGGAGACAGGGAGGAGGAGGTTGAGGGGGAGCGGATGAGGGAGGAAGGGGAGGGAGGAATATAGTGAGAGAGGGGAGAGATGGAGGGAGGGAGGGAGGGGAGGGGAGGAGAGGAGAGAGGGGAGGGGAGGAGAGGGGAGGGAGGAAACAGAAGGAGATGGGGGGGGGGCAGGGGGGAGTGACAAAGGAAGGGAGGAATATAGCGAGGGAGGGGAGAATGGAGGCGGAGGGGGGAGGGAGGGAGGACATGAGAATAAGCCACAGAGACGGGAACACACCGAGCACAGTGACAGCGACTTGTCTGATGATTATACATGAAGGCTGACATGAGAGCGGCCAAGGATCGCCGGGTATGTTGTCACGGTGTGTGTGTGTCGGTCGGGGATATAAAACACAGGGCAGGGCCGCTGCGCACCACCGCTGGCTGTCTCCAGGAGATGACTCAGGGAGAGGCGCCCCCCCCCCTTGTGTCTTTGAGGCGGAACGGACTCTAGTCTAGTCTAGCACTCTCGCACTGGACGCACTAGACGCCACCATGTGACCTGGAACCCCTGAATGTCCGATACACACAGAGCTAGACTTAGAGGGGACATCATATTATGCCACCAGGTGTGAGTGAGTGTGATTAGCCATTGGCAGCCGTTTCACAATTGCCACGTGACTACCATCTAGTGACATCACAAGTGGGAATGTCTAATGGCTAATCACCTGGCTCACACCTGGTGGCGCAATATGTCCCCTTTAAGAGTGGTGTCACAAGCTTTCCGTGCAGAAGGTTCCTGGCCGGGCAGGGTCCGCGCTGTACCTTGATCAAAGAGCTCAAAGAGCTTGGCGCTGGGCTGGTGGATGGTGCAGATGATGGTCCGTCCGCCCAGGGCCAGGGACTTCATGAGGGACAGCACCTGGAAGCAGGACGCGCTGTCCAGACCACTGGAGGGACGAGGAGGACGAGGAGGAGGAGGAGGAGGTGGAGGAGGAGGAGGAAGTGAAGGAGGAGACAGAGAGGAGTGGTGTCAGGGTGTTTAAGGAGGCTGTACTGTAGTACTTCGAAATGTACGAGACCAGAACATGAAACGACATGCTTTTTCAATGCTTTTTACTATCAATGCATGTGTACAATAATATACTGTTTATCAATGGTCCATTGAAGGTACATCGGTAGTAAAAAGCAACGGTACAGTGTACCATCAATGTACAAGTCTGATTTTCTTTAAGTCTGATTTTCCAGTCCAGTTCCAAGTTGCAGACAAAAGCCGTTATTCGGAGGCGTGTCGTAGGGCGCTCCTTACAACGCAATCGAAAGGCTCGCCAATGCGGTCACAGTCGCGGACGTCCCACCCAGACCCAGGCACTCTCAACGAGATCGCAAACGCAGTCAAAATAATTAATTTCCCTACAAATTGGACAGCTAACTTCCATTTTGGAATGGGTCTGTTCCCAACATTCTTTATTGCCATGTGTAACTGCTCCAATGGAATGCTGACTCCCTATTCACTCCTGCAGTATTCTTCTGAACATAAATTGTAAAACAATGCAAAACAATTGTCTAAGTACAGTAAAAAGTGACAAGTAAGAGTAGCAATACTATGGCGGGTGCTGCAAAAATTTTGTAAAGTGTCCGCATGCAGTACAGTAATATTTCTATAAGAGCATAATAAAGTAAATAGTAGATAGTAGCAGCAACATGTAATGATAAAGTATAATGATAAATGATAAGTGACCAGTGCAGTACAGTACAGTGAGAGAGCCTGCATGTGCTATGTAGCAGAGTTCCTCTTGTAATTGTAAGTCCAATAATAGTCCAAAAAGTTTATTACTAAAAACATAGTTTGGGGACGAGACACACTCATCAGGGATTCCTCCTTGTGAAATATCTTGTAATGTGTGATCGCCCAATGACAAGACGTGT
>PIJE02000769.1:143127-153937 GCA_002895965.2 Coryphaenoides rupestris
GCAACGCATTGCCCTGTATTCTCTGCAGAGGTTTTCGCATGGGAAGATCTGTGAGATTTAACCCAAAAGGTTGCGAAAGGTGATCCTGCGGTGGAGGCAGACAGGGGGAGGGAGGGAGGGAGGGTTGCGTTCACTAGGAGGTGACCGGGGCTCTACCAGAGACGTACGGTAGGCGCGGTAGACTGGGAGTCTGCCCCTCTAATAGGTGTGGTGAGCGTAAACGCCATTCATAATTGATGCGCGGATCAATCGCGGGCGCTCTCTCCTTCCTACCGAAGCCGGACGTCGGTTTGGAAGAGGAGGGACAGTAGTGCGCCGGGCCAGCGGGAGTAAATTATTTACCATGTCGAGAATTCTGCTGAGGCCAGCACATCTGCACAGACACACACACACACACACACACACACACACACACACACACTCACACACACCACTTGATACAGTACAGTATGGCGATTTCAGTTTATGACTGAGTGTGTGTGTGTGTGTGTGTGTGTGTGTGTGTGTGCGTGTGTGTGTGCATGTGTGTGGGTCTATACTCTACAACAGGACCCATGGGGGCATCCTCCTGTCTGGGGTCGTGGTGTGTGTGTGTGTGTGTGTGTGTGTGTGTGTGTGTGTGTGTGTGTGTGTGTGTGTGTGTGCATGTGTGCGTGTGTGTGTGTGAGTTATGAGTTAGTGTGTGTGTGTGTGTGTGTGTGTATAAGTGTCTGTATGTGAGTATACAGTATGTGGTGTGTAGGTATGTGTGTGTGTGTGTGTGTGTGTGTGTTGGGGGGGTGGAGTGCTAGACAGGGGGGCGGGGGAAACCCTGTGTACCAAAGAGGTGTTTTTTTAACACCTCTCATAAATAGAGAGACTGATCAAGACAGCCTGTGCCTTCTCATGCTTCTAAATCATCGCTGAGTGCGTGTCCGTGTGTGTGTGTGTTTGTGCGTGTTTATGGTGTGTGTGTGTGTGTGAGTGTATGTGTGCGTGTGTGTGTGTGTCAGTGCATGTGAGCGAGAGTTTCAGCCAATCCGCCATTACAGTACCTCTCCTCCGCCAGCAGGGGCCCTCGCGGATGGTGTAGGACAGCTCGGTGAACTCCAGGTCGACGGCCGAGCGGCGGGGCAGGTGGGAGAAGCGCTGCGCGTCGGTGATGTGGTTCTCCACCTTCTTCAGGTGCGTGAGCAGGGAGGCATCGGGCGGCGGGGCCCCCCCGGGCACCTTGGTCTCCTCCATGGCGATGCTGACGGGCCCCGGATCCAGGGCCTTCTCCGCCATGTCGACAGCCTGCCCGGGAAGAAGAAGAGGTCAACTGTATTATATTATAGTTATGCACGGAAAGAACCGATGTGCACCAATAACGGGGCATGCCGGAGTGGTTTATTCCGCTTATACCACTGTGGAGTGTATAATAGTACTTAGCATTGTTCAGCATATTGTATGTTCTTAGATGTTGGTGATGCACTCAGAATGGCACGTCTGCTCTTATCCCAGATATTATGCAGGCAACCTAGAAATTATGAAACTCGTTCTATTAACATCGTAACTATGAATGCTTGAAACCTTGCTCTATTCTTATCTTTATGTACCACAGTGATATATTGCTGTCTCCTTCAACAAATGTACTCTTTGTAAGTCGCTTTGGATAAAAGCCTCTGCCAAATGGCCTAAATGTAAATGTAAATGTAAATGAGAACGTGTGTGGTTGGTGCACACCTGCTAGCATGTACCACTCTGCTCTCCTCTGACATTCATTCTACAACTTCAACACTAAACCATCTAGCAGTGGCTAATGCTACAACCGCTGCTACCAGTGATCCGATGTTAACATCTATAACGTGATCGCTTTCTTGTCGACTTGCTGAAATAAAATATTCTACTGGGGTACTTTGAGTTGAGCATATTGTTTTTGTGTTGTCAAGGAAACATCTGGTCGATTGTTCGATGGGATGGTGGTTTTTAATTTGCGATTCGGAGGGCATTGATTTGAAACTCTTGAGGTGTCCCGTTATTGAAATATAATGCACACCCTTGGAATGTTATTGACCAATCAGCATCCTGTATTCAGCAGGACTGTGATATATGCACATATATAAATGTGAAGTGTGATATATCTCCATTTTCTGTCAGTTTAGTCCATTGTCTCTTTCTTGGATTCATTCTGTCTATTATTTCCAGCCGTCTATTATTTCTCTCTGATTCTTTCGTCCGTCTCTCTGTCTTTCTCTCTCTCTAATGTGCAGAGTCTGTTTATTTTCTCTCATTCTTTCATTCATTCACGACTTCCGTCTTTCAATTCAAAAGAGCTCTATTGGCATGGAAAATAAACACACTGCCGAAAGCAGTTCAAGGAAAAGTAATGAAAAAGTATGATTATAAAAATGTCAAAACAAGGTTACTTAGCATTGTTTAGCATATTGTATGTTCTTAGATGTTGGTACTGCACTCAGAATGGCACTTCTGCTCTCATCCCAGCTATTATGCAGGACAACCTAGCAATTATGAAACTCGTTCTATAAGCCTTGCAACTATGAATGCCTTGCTCTATTCTTTATGTACCACAGCCATATATTGCTTTCAACAAATGCACTCTTTGCAAGTCGCTTTGGATAAAAGCGTCTGCCAAATGCCCTAAATGTAAATATAAATGTAAAACAAAGTTAAATATAAATCTTCTGCTTTGCTCTTTGTCATTCTGGGGTGTTAGCGTGATCTAGTCTACAACTACGACGCAGGTTTGAAAAATAAAATAAAACTCAAAGACGGTAATACGTTCAAAGGCGGTCGGGCCATTTTGGAGAAGGCGAAGAAGAAGGCGGAGGAGAAGAAGGAAGAGGAGAGGGAGAAGGCGGAGGAGAAGGAGAAGGAGCAAGAGGAGAAGGAGAAGGAGGAGGAAGACGAAGAGGAGGACTGTTGCTTCGGTGTGAACACACGCAGCGATGCCATGAATGCTGTTAGGCTGATCGCAGACATCCTGTTAAGAGGTTAGGTGCATTCCATGATCTCATTACTTACACACACACACACACACACCGATACGAACCGGCTTCTGGAGAGGGGATGGGGCGCTGAGTGTGTGAGCGTGTGTCGGTGTGTGTCCGTGTGCGTGTGCGTGTGTGTGTGTGTGTGTGTGTGTGTGTGTGTGTGTGTGTGTGTGTGTGTGTGTGTGTGTGTGTGAGTGTGCTGCTCTCTGGTTTCACTCGCCCAACCGCCTTGCCGATCACGCAGGAACACACCAAATCAAAATGCCCGCTGAGGTAATGTCGGCTATGGTGTATAAATGTCAGGTTATGTGTGGTGATGGACGACCCCGTTCAATTCAAGTGAGACTGCCCGCACACGGTGTTAAACTCAAACAGGGTAATACAGAAATGGGGAGGGTAAATCAAAGTGTTTTTGCTGCTGATTTAATGATTAAACTATGTGCAGACAGTACTGCATTGTGTGATGGTGTAAATATGATGTATTGATTATTATTGATTATTTATAAGTTGTTTTTTGTTTTATATAACACTGTGGATGAAGTGGCAGGACATGATAAGTATATTTGCTTGCTTCCTGCTCCTTCTGTTTTGTTTTGGTTTTTTTCTGATGGAGATTGTTTGACTTATTTTTTTCCATGTTCATTATCATGTTTTTTGTGATCTTTTAATGTTGGATGTTCGAGACAAAAGAAAGAAAGGAGGAAGAACTGAAATGTATATGTGTGCAGTGTGATAAAATAAAATAAAATATTACATGAGTACATCGTATAGTATCTGTGCATCAGAGAGGAGTCGATGGTCATTATTGACGAGTCAAAACTGCAAAGCGAAGAGAGTGTCTCAGGGCGTAATGTCGATATTCTCGGGTAATATTGACTCAATATTGAAAGTAAACATATAGGCTGGATAAATCACCACAGGGCATTCCTCTCCAGTATAGCCAATATTTGTATTGGATGTGTGTACTCAGTAATATACATTGTGCCTTGTACCAGAACGTGTCTGATAGCGTGTATCAAAATTAGCTTTCACTGTTGGCAGTGGAGAATCTAGTGGCTTAAATAACTCTGTGAATGAAGCTAACTTGAGACTCCGTCTTTATGACTGAGTTCACCTTTGCCAAAACCTTTAATATCCTCCATGAAGCTATGGATCTTGGAATACCAGAACATATAAACGCAATACAAATGGAAAAGATGTCGGCTTTATATGTACTGTATGCAAATATGAATGCAAAACGAGTGACTACTTTTCACCACATAATGTGAATGGACATGAACATTAAGCTAATGCAATTGTCAGTGGGTCCCACGGCATACATACATGGGCTCATTAAATCATCGATTACTTACTTCAATCGGCCAGTTCTACACAGGTCACTAACAGGTTTGTGACGTTCTACAGTTTACCCACCGCTGTTGACGTCCCACAAGCAGCGCTAAATACTCCCAAACATTGGCCTTATGGTCGTATGGGTGCAGACAGAGCCAATGTAAGTTGAACGTCTTCAACTTAAAGAAAACACATGTGTGCACACTTATGACAAGTATTCAGTGTATTCAACTAACAAATCACATTTCACCATATCTTTTCACCCAACATATCCATGACACCCCCTCCCGCCCCTCTCTTTGCAGAGACTACAGTATTGCCTCACATTCACTCATTCATACACCGACGGCGGTGTCAACCATGCAAGGTAACAACCAACACATCACGAGCGGTTAGCAGTTAGGTAGGCGTCTTGCTCAGGGACACCGAGCGACACTGAGCCCGTGGATCGAACAAGCAACCTTCCTGTTGCCAGACAACCGCTCTTACCCTCCTGAGCTACTGCACACGCTCCATAGCTGCTATACTATGCTGTACAGTGCACAGTATCACCGTACTACACACACAGCACATCATGAAACCCCCCCCCCTCCCCGTACTGTAAACGCGGGGGCAATAATTCACCCGTGTGTCCTGTTCGTCCTGCATTGATTATCCAACAGCCATTTGTAAATGTCCACTATATGGCCTGCCTGAGCCTCTCTGTATATATATATATATATATATGATGGTTAGCGTACGGCCAGGCCCTGGGAGAACCCACCATGGACACACATAGACTATAAATGACCTCCTATGAAGGCCAGCGTGTTATCTACCCCACGGTCCACCTCCCCCCCTCCCCGTAGCAAGGACACATGATGATGATGATGATTACGATGATGCTGCTGCTGCTGCTGCTGCAGAGAGATACAAGCAGGATATTAACTGTGTTGTTGAATATGCAAAAAAACTGAAAACGAAACAGGCCCTTTGTTGGAAAGCTAGACTCCCGTTGCTAGAAGCTGGCATTCGGCTCCTAGCTGCATGATTACTAGTCATTAGTAGAGGACGACCTCAGAGGCACCTAGACAGGAGGACGCTGCAAACAGGACGGCGGAAACTTCTGCGCCATGATAATCATATTTTCGGGGGTTATGACGACTCTAGAGGAGAGACCGTATGAGAATGCACACGGGATAGAAGTTGGCAACATGGGAGGTAGATTTGTTCCAAGCAAGAGGTCACACAGACAGACACGCACGCACACACATAGCACACATACAGGTGCTGGTGTACACTCGCATATGCACATGCAAACGCAGACGTGCACTATAATAACCCCCCCCACACACACACACACACACACACACATACACACACACACAGACAAATCACACACACACACACACACACACACACACACACACACACACATACACACACAGGCGTACACAGGCATGCACACAAAGACACACACATGTACGCACACACAACATGCAGTACACGGGCATACAAACATGCACACCCATGCAGACACACACACACAAATCCACACACACACACACACACACACACACACACAAATCCACACACAATCAGAGAGAGAGAGAATAGAATAGCGTACCTCTGGTGTGGATGTGTGTGTGTGTGTGTGTGTGGTGTGTGTGTTGTAACGGCGGCGGGCGGCCCGGTCTCTCTCTCTCTCTCTCTCTCTCTCAGATTCTCCTCCAAGAGCAACAGTAGCGCTCAGTGTCAGTTGGTCTGTGGCGGTAAAATATCAGAATCCATCCACATCTCCGACGGTTCCCGGGAGAATCAAGCGTGTGTCGGGCTCAGGGATGCGGGGGGGCACTGCAGGCTTCCACGGGGGCGCGGCGCATCCTATAGCCGCCCAACATCCAATTATTATTATTATTAATATTATTATTATTATTATTATTATTATACGCCAACAACAACAGCAACAACAACAACAACAACTCTTGCTGCCGCTGCTATTAAAACCATGTCACTCCGATGACAGCATCTTCTGAGACCAAAGGCGACGTCTCGGCGTCTCGGCGCTCAGATCAAAAAATCAACCCGCACATGATCGTCCAGTCCGTCCATCGCCGCGCGTTTCTCACACCTTCTTCCCGCCGTCCGTGTGTGCGTGTCCGTGTCCGTGTCCTGTCCCTGTCCCTGTGTATGGCGTCGACTCCGATCTCGAGTGCGTCTAAATGGACACACACACACACACACACACCTCACACACAGACACACACACGCACAGTGGTGCAGCAGCTCAGAAATGTTCAGTGTGGCCGGCCAGCGCGTCAGTGTGTGTGTGTGTGTGTGTGTGTGGCGGCGGGTTTGGGATGCAGGGCGTTGCTGGTGATGCTGCTGCTGGTCCTGATGCTGGTCCTGATGCTGAGGCTGATGCTGGTCCTGATGCTGAGGCTGATGCTGGTCCCTAATGCTGATGTTGTTAATGTTCTTGTGTCATTTTGTCACACATCATCTGTAACAGTATTAGTATTATTATTCCAAATATGTAATCCTTATACAGTAGGTGATATCGCATAGAGCTTGTAGATCGGGCTGTCCTATAGGAGAGGCAATGTTAACACGTCGTGTGTATTGGTTTATTGCATTACTGTGGGGTCATATTATGCCTCTGCCTTCATGAGATAAGACATGTATCTTTTAATTGGGAGCCAATCCCGATACCAACAACTGTCTCCTGCATTTTTAACATGCAGACCTATATCTATATGTCCTATATCTGTCACGTTGATCTTATATAGTCTCTGATGTAAACACTGGGCGGGAGAGCATCGTCAGTAGCGGCGCGGTCTCTTTAAAAGGCCGCACCTGCGCAGCCGGCCGCCGGTGCTGATGCTGCAGTGGCCGGGTTATTTTCGGTAAAACAAACCACGGGGTTACTCGCGTTCATTCGCCGGCACCCGGGCCTCCGTGCCGCCGTGCTGTGCCATCATAGCTGCATTTAAACTTCTTATTATCAGGTTTTTTAAAAATAGCCCTGGAGATGAGAGGATGGGCTTGTGTGCAACCTAATATATACCCTATATATATACAGTATATACAGTGTATATATGTATGTGTTATATATTTAAAATCAAGACATGTCATGCTTTGCACCCTTCATTGATGGATATGTCAATTTTCAATTGATATATCTATTGATAATGATCAGTTCTGAGGATAAGATAAGATAGAATTTATTAATCCCAAAGGAAATTCTTGTGCCAGGTTGCATAGCAATAGAATAAAACAATAGAGAAATAAACAGTAGAATAATAAAAATAAAATAAAAGATGTACAAATGTACAGTAAGTCTAAGTCCTAGGAGAAGTATAAAAGGATGGTGAAGACGTTAATCATAAGAATGTGTGAGACAGTGTAGGTCTATTGTCTATGTCTGCCAATTCCTCCAACGTGGGGTTCTGCACCGAAATGGGTGTCTGTTCTCTACGGTGGAAAAAGGTCTCAGATGGCAAAGCTCACACACCAACAGACACTCTCTCAACACACATCTGTTCAGCTTTTCCATTTTAAACAGAAAAACGTAACGCATAATACAACCCTTAATGTGTGTGTGAGCGTGTGTGAGTGAGGGAGGGAGGGAGTCAGTGTGTGTCTGTCTGTCTGTCTGTCTGTCTGTGTGAGTGAGTGAGTGAGTGAGTGTGTCTGTCTGTCTGTCTGTCTGTGTGTGTGTGTGAGTGAGTGAGTGTGTGTGTGTGTGCGTGTGTGTGTATGTGTGTGGTTATATATAAAAACAGCAAACACTTGAACGGTTGTATACAGTTGCAATGTGTCGCCACTTTGTCACCCATACATATAAGATTGAATCATTTGCAGAATTAAAATGGCTCCCAGGGTAACCATGGCGATGTGGGGATTGGAATGTGCAAATGCGGAGGGGGGGCGTCCAGGGGGCTATAAGAACACGAGAGCTGAGCAGGTCCAGTATGCTACAGGAGACCAGACCAGTGCTTTGCAGGAAACTCAACAGAAACCAGTAGACTCCAGGATGGAGTTCAGACTGGTCTGTACTCTGCTTCCTGTGGGCCTTCTGCTGCTCCTCATGGGGACGTCGACAAGAGCAGGTGAAATGATCTTATTTCTTCACTTTTTATATATAACATTCCTCATATCATCTACCTTCAGGTCCTGTAACCATTATGTGTGTGTGTGTGTGGGGGGTGGGGGGGGGGGGGGGTGGGGGGGGTAGTGGTTTGAGGTTCTGGGTTTATTGTAGGCATTCATGAGCCAGATGCCCTAAAATACTTGACCATTAATCAAGATTAATGACTGCAGTAATATGCATTATTATATAGCATTTGCATAGGCAGGTGAATGGTGAATGAACGGACCCTCATTGTAAAGTGTTCCCATGCCGTTTATAGGTCCAGTGGTGGTGGAGTTCCCCGTCAGGGTGTCTGTGGAAAACAGCGGCCTGCTTGGCGGGCCTGCGGGGACCTACGGGCCTGCAGGGACCTACTCCACCTCTGTGGTGGAAGGGGGGGTTCTGCTGGGAGCCCTGAGGAGACTCCAGCAGACGGAGCCAGGCTTCGAGTAAGGGCCACACCAACACCTACACCACCACCACCACCGCTGGGCCACAAAACACACTTTATTCCTCCGTCACAGCTCCCTCACTTTATTGAGACTATCGTCTATCGTCTAGACCAGGGGTGTCCAACTCATTTGAGGTTGATGGCCGTAGCAGACCCAATGCTGCTTAGTTCTGCTGCGGGGGCCTAACTAACAAAACACCACGAAAATGCATATGAAAGTCTAGTCGTTATTTGTAGGAACAACAACAACATTATTTGTGTGATTATGGATCTAGTGAAGAAATCAATAAGAAAGAAGAAACCAATCCATTTGATCAAATTGCCTCTCGGGCCGGATTGGATCAGCTCCTGGGCCGCATCCGGCCCTGGGGCCACATGTTTGATAACCCTGGTCTAGGGTGTCTGACTCCAATATGAAAGTTCTGGGTTCGAGCCCCAGCTGGGCCCTAGTGTCTGCCCACCTATAACCCATGAGAATCTTTGAGCAAGGCACCTAACCCGCTACCATGTGCCTTAAAGTTCATGTACCTGAATTCGCCGCAAGTTGCTTTGGATAAGTGTCATCTGTGGCTGAATAACTAAATAAAAGAATCAGGTGTTTTTAGTTTTTTCCATCCACGTTTCACTCGCCAGGTTCACGGTGAAGGAGCACCCCGACCTCGGCCCGTTTCTGGAGAGTGTGAACGGTGTTGCGGGCGACGGCGGTGGCGGTGGCGGTGGCGGTGGCGGCGAGCGTCCTCAACAGACCTACTGGGAGCTCCTGTCAGCGGGCACGGCAGGGGAATACACACCGCTGGGTGTGGGTGAGCGCCAATGCTACTGCTACCTACCGACCAGGATACAGCGTACAACACTACAGCTAGTAGGCAGCCCGTAGTGCTCAGCTAAGCACTCCTCAAGGCTAGGTAGCCCATGCATAGCATCCTCAGAAGACATGCTCCTTACATAACAGGGATGTGGTTGCGAAAGCCTATGAGTGTTATCATTAGCTCTATTAGGTGAGAATATCCCTTATAAATCACATAGGCCCTATTTTTTTGCCAATAGTTATTTGTATCTTGTCTTATGTAACATGTAAGATAAGATCAAACTTCCCGAAGGAAATTCTTGTGCCAGAAGTTGCACAGCAATAGAATAATGAACAAGAGATGATATTTGATAATAATAATGATGATAATAGATCATAGATAATAGATCACCCAACTGGGAGGAGACCCCGGGGCAGACCCAGAACCCGCTGGAGAGATTATATATCTCGTCTGGCCTGGGAACGCCTCGGGATCCCCCAGGAAGAACTAGAGAGCGTGGCTGGGGAGAAGGAAGCCTGGGGGGCCCTGCTTAGCCGGCTGCCACCGCAACCAGGACCTGGATAAGTGGACGCAAATGGATGGATGGATGGATGGATAATAGATGATATGATATGATGAGATGATAATAATGATATTTCGGACAGTAGGACTAATTCAAGCAGTGCTAAATACGAACACCAGTACTTCCATCGCTAATTTTAATAAATGGCAGTGTTATATCAATAATCAATAATACATGTTAGTTTATGTGTTAATAATGTACTATTTTTGTGTGTTTGTGTCTGTTACACAGGTATCGGTTGCTACAAGCCCAAAGCTGATGAACACATAGTTCTGCGTCTCAGTACCTGGTCTAAAGATTTATAAACTAGGCCATGGTGTAGTTTTGTATTCAGCCTTTCAAGAATAACAAGCAGGAAAGATTTGATTCTTGTTGTGGCACTGCAACAGCATACACACACACACACACACACACACACACACACACACACACACACACACACACACACCTTGATAGTTAGTAGCTTTAGACACATGACAGGAGGGGCCCTGCTCTCTGGCGCCCCCTAGTGGTCCACAGGAGCTGTAGCACTGACATAATGTAAATCAATGCCCATGCCTTTACTGTATATCA
>PIJE02000769.1:154692-212192 GCA_002895965.2 Coryphaenoides rupestris
GGTGGGCGGGGGGGGAGGAGGGGGGTAGTCCGCTGGTGGCGTAGGGTGCACAGGCAACACACACACACACACACACACACACACACACACACACACACACACACACACACACACACACACACACACACACACACACACTTGGACTCTGATAGTTAGTAGCTTTAGACACATGACAGGAGGGGCCCTGCTCTCTGGCGCCCCCTAGTGGTCCACAGGAGCTGTAGCACTGACATAATGTAAATCAATGCCCATGCCTTTACTGTATATCATGAAATATGTAGACTATAACACATATAACACACTTTGATTATTAATAAAACACCATATTCATTTGTTTATTGATATTAAGAATGTAAACCCCACATATTTCAAACAATTCAAGAAAAGACAAATAAAACAGAATGTGTTGGAAATTACCGGTAAACTAAATTAAAAAAAAGCCAGGGCTACTATATAATTTATCCATTCAATGAATAAATAAATGAATAAAATAATAAATAAATAAATAAATAAATAACATCAACTCAGTTCCTTCTCTTTGTTATTTGTAATTTTCTATTTGATGCACACATCTACCATCATAATGATACAAAAAGAAAGCAATGTCTGTATAACGGCAGAGAATAATGGTTAACGCAAATGTGGGTGGAAATCCTCCATTTCCCTGCATTTAAAATTTCCCCTGAAACAAAGGGGGTGGTGGGGCGGGGAGATGATTTTGATTGAAGACTGACAGGAAGGGATGCCAGGTATCTCAGTTTCTCCTCCTCTTTATCTCCAATTTATCTGCATTCACTGAAAAAAATTAAGATAGAGACAAAAATAAGACGAAGATAAGACACGTAACTGACATGTTGGGGACGGATCTTTCATAAAATAAAAATAACAGCTCTGTTCTCAGCCACCATCCCCAAAACAAACCCAAGTGGATTGGCCCAGCGACACCAACATCATCTCAAAAGCGGCCATGTTGGTTTAGAACCACAAATGAGGAGACCGACCCACCGCAGGGTATGAGGCAGTCGCAGAGGCACGGGACGCACGGGGAGAAGAAGCGCTTCCAGCCCGTCTCCTTGTTCCTGCAGCGGTCCAGGTGGCCGCAGCCTGGCGGGGGCGTCCCCGGGAAGCTCTTGTTGGCGCAGGAAGCGGAGCAGGAGCCGCTCAGCTCCTGCTCGTTGACCTCCACGTGACCCCGCTGACACATCCCTGTATGGAGAATCATATCGGGATGTGTATTATTTATGGGGCACTTCTGCTCTTACTTCTGTACCTCTGCCCTTATGCTGACAACCTAGCAATTATGAAACTCGTTCTAACAGCCTTGCAAATTATATTGCTTGAAACCTGCTCCATTCTAATCTTTATGTACCACCTGCGATATATAGCTGTCTCTCTTTCGACAAATGTACTTATTGCAAGTCGCTTTGGATAAAAACATGTGCCAAATGCCCTAAATGTAAATGTAAATGCAGACCATTTGGTCCAAAGTGATTTACAATGCACTGAGATGCAGTGGAATGTGAATGAAAATAGTCGGTTCCACCCCTGAGCCTTATAAGGACTTCCTGGCCATTAACGACCCACCACTTTTCCTCTTATGGTCGGGAAGTCCATAAAAGGCTCGAGGGGTGGAGCCAGCAGGCTGAAAGCTATCTCCCTTCAATTACTATGTCTCTCCTGCCTCCCTGCCGTTTGTCACAATATATACAGTATATGTTCAAAAAGGAATGGCAGAGAGTCAGCAGAGATCACCTCTCCTTCCACGGAGCCACCAGACGTCATGACAGTAGTAGCAGTGTGTGTTTGTGTGTACTCACGCAGGCAGGTGGGCTTGGGGGTCCAGAGGCCGCTGGACTGGCAGACCCTGGTGGGCTCCCCCACCAGCAGGAACCCGGAGCGACACTCGTACCTCACCACGGAGCCCACCCACCAGTCGGTACCGTAGGCCACACCGTTGTAGTCGACATCCGGCCTGCCGCAGTTCACTATATATATACGACCCGCATGCCCCCAGAGTGCAACACACAACACAACACAGACACACACACAGAGAGAGAGAGAGAGAGAGAGTTACTGATGATGAGTTAGTCTCAAGCGTGATTTGTGGTGAAACATGTGCATGCACTTTTGCAACTTGTGCAGCTTAGTGGTTATTTGTAGGAACTACAACCAATGTTTTTTTGTGATGATGGAGTACAGAAATCAATAAGACAGAATTGCCTCCCGGGCCGGATTGGATCAGCTCGGGCCGCATCCGGCCCCTGGGCCACATGTTTGACACCCCTGATCTAGAGTCAGTCCCTGGTCAACAACTACGTGTTGAAGTATCTATGAATTATTGTATATGAAGTATTAGGCCTATATGGTTTTTTTACATGGACTCTTGGAAGAATAGCCATTGAGCTAAAAGAGATCCAAATAAATCAGATTATAAGTAGTAGTACTGTTGCTGTCGAACATCTTGGTCGAGATTGGCTACAGGTTGGCTGGGCACGTTGGGGATCAAACCCAGTAATCAATAATACATGTTAGTTTATGTGTTAATAATGTACTATTTTTGTGTGTTTGTGTCTGTTACACAGGTATCGGTTGCTACAAGCCCAAAGCTGATGAACACATAGTTCTGCGTCTCAGTACCTGGTCTAAAGATTTATAAACTAGGCCATGGTGTAGTTTTGTATTCAGCCTTTCAAGAATAACAAGCAGGAAAGATTTGATTCTTGTTGTGGCACTGCAACAGCATACACACACACACACGGACTCTGATAGTTAGTAGCTTTAGACACATGACAGGAGGGGCCCTGCTCTCTGGCGCCCCCTAGTGGTCCACAGGAGCTGTAGCACTGACATAATGTAAATCAATGCCCATGCCTTTACTGTATATCATGAAATATGTAGCCTATAACACATATAACACACTTTGATTATTAATAAAACACCATATTCATTTGTTTATTGATATTAAGAATGTCACCCCCACGTATTTCAAACAATTCAAGCAAAGACAAATAAAACAGAATGTGTTGGAAATTACCGGTAAACTAAATAAAAAAAAAGCCAGGGCTACTATATAATTTTATCCATTCAATGAATAAATAAATGAATAAAATAATAAATAAATAAATAAATAACATCAACTCAGTTCCTTCTCTTTGTTATTTGTAATTTTTTATTTGATGCACACATCTACCATCATAATGATACAAAAAGAAAGCAATGTCTGTATAACGGCAGAGAATAATGGTTACGCAAATGTGGGGTGGAAATCCTCCATTTCCCTGCATTTAAAATTTCCCCTGAAACAAAGGGGGTGGTGGGGCGGGGAGATGATTTTGATTGAAGACTGACAGGAAGGGATGCCAGGTATCTCAGTTTCTCCTCCTCTTTATCTCCACTATATCTGCATTCACTGAAAAAAATTAAGATAGAGACAAAAATAAGACGAAAATAAGACACATGTTGGGGACGGATCTTTCATAAAATAAAAATAACAGCTCTGTTCTCAGCCACCATCCCCAAAACAAACCCAAGTGGATTGGCCCAGCGACACCAACATCATCTCAAAAGCGTCCATGTTGGTTTAGAACCACAAAGATGGCCGCTAATATGGGCCTTATTAGCGGCCGTCTTTATGAGGAGACCGACCCACCGCAGGGTATGAGGCAGTCGCAGAGGCAAGGGACGCACGGGGAGAAGAAGCGCTTCCAGCCCGTCTCCTTGTTCCTGCAGCGGTCCAGGTGGCCGCAGCCTGGCGGGGGCGTCCCCGGGAAGCTCTTGTTGGCGCAGGAAGCGGAGCAGGAGCCGCTCAGCTCCTGCTCGTTGACCTCCACGTGACCCCGCTGACACATCCCTGTATGGAGAATCATATCGGGATGTGTATTGTTTATGGGGCACTTCTGCTCTTACTTCTGTACTTCTGCCCTTATGCTGGCAACCTAGCAATTAAGAAACTCGTTCTAACAGCCTTGCAAATTAGAATGCTTGAAACCTGCTCCATTTCTAATCTTTATGTACACCTGCGATATATAGCTGTCCTCTCTTTCGACAAATGTACTTATTGCAAGTCGCTTTGGATAAAAACATGTGCCAAAATGCCCTAAATGTAAATGTAAATGCAGACCATTTGGTCCAAAGTGATTTACAATGCACTGAGATGCAGTGGAATGTGAATGAAAATAGTCGGTTCCACCCCTGAGCCTTATAAGGACTTCCTGGCCATTAACGACCCACCACTTTTCCTCTTATGGTCGGGAAGTCCATAAAAGGCTCGAGGGGTGGAGCCAGCAGGCTGAAAGCTATCTCCCTTCAATTACTATGTCTCCTCCTGCCTCCCTGCCGTTTGCCACAATATATACAGTATATATTCAAAAAGGAATGGCAGAGAGTCAGCAAAGACCACCTCTCCTTCCATGGAGCCACACCAGACATCATGACAGTAGTAGCAGTGTGTGTTTGTGTGTACTCACGCAGGCAGGTGGGCTTGGTGGTCCAGAGGCCGCTGGACTGGCAGACCCTGGTGGGCTCCCCCACCAGCAGGAACCCGGAGCGACACTCGTACCTCACCACGGAGCCCACCCACCAGTCGGTACCGTAGGCCACACCGTTGTAGTCGACATCCGGCCTGCCACAGTTCACTATATATACGACCCGCATGCCCCCAGAGTGCAACACACAACACAACACAACACAGACACACACATAGAGAAGAGAGAGTTACTGATGATGAGTTAGTCTCAAGCGTGATTTGTGGTGAAACATGTGCATTTGTGAACCTGATATAACAGCACATAATAATTAATTGCAATTAATTAGCTGTCTCTTCAAGACAATCTCCAAAGCAAGTTCTTGCTCCATGTCAATATATATTTGACAAACATTGCTATTTGACAATTGCCTTTTATGAACTTGTTTGACAGCCATGTCAGATTTTTCTTAATCATGCCCTACAACCAAAAAGTCGGTGTGCCCGAACTTCCAGTTGGAATCACAAAACGTTGGGAAGACATTGATCTCAGGGGTGTCAAACTCATTTGAGGTTGAGGGCCATAACAGACCAAATTGACTGAAAAGGGGTGAAAAACATTCTTGGCTTCATCTCCAGGTCCCTGAACTCCCGAAAAACACATTTCAAACTTTTGCAACTTGTGCAGCTTAGTGGTTATTTGTAGGAACTACAACCAATGTTTTTTTGTGATGATGGAGTACAGAAATCAATAAGACAGAATTGCCTCCCGGGCCGGATTGGATCAGCTCGGGCCGCATCCGGCCCCTGGGCCACATGTTTGACACCCCTGATCTAGAGTCAGTCCCTGGGGTGATCCATCCATCCATCCATCAGTCTCACCTCTGCAGAGGGACTTGGACCCCACCCAGCAGCAGCTGGAGTCTCCACAGGGGTCGGTCTTCAGCTCTCGGTGGCGCCCCCTGCAGCCTCCGAGGCACAGCGGGGCGGTGCCGGACCAGTACGTATCGTCCTGGGGTTCGGGCTGCTGGGGGAACCATGCAGTCTCACCTATCACAAGACAAGGGGGAGCAGGAGCCATCATGCGTCATAATCCATCCTAATACTATATTAGTATGCACTTCCAATAACTACTAGCATTACCAGAGCAGGGTCGAGGTGAAGATTACTGGGTTTGATCCCCAACGTGCCCAGCCAACCTGTAGCCAATCTCGACCAAGATGTTCGACAGCAGTACTACTACTTATAATCTGATTTATTTGGATCTCTTTTAGCTCAATGGCTATTCTTCCAAGAGTCCATGTAAAAAAAACATATAGGCCTAATACTTCATATACAATAATTCATAAATACTTCAACACGTAGTTGTTGACACACACACAGACATGCACACCACATCACTGACACACATTGAATATTGACACATATTCCTCTACATGTGTTCACATGTAATACGAATACTCTTCTCTCAAAAACCTACTGACAATTATAACAACTTATAATGATTGCAACAACAAAGATACACTCTTAATATAATCTCACCAGTGACTTCGTCCTCTGCTGTGGCTATCTGGGTGAGTGCGCTCTGCATGGAGCCCAGCACCAGCACCACCACCACCACCACATGCTGTCTCATAGTGGGCCGTGGTAGGTGGGGGGGGGGGTCACCGCAAACAGGGCCTCGGTGGCACCGTCAACGTACAGCAAAGATCACCTCTCCTTCCATGGAGCCACCAGACATCATGACAGTAGTAGCAGTGTGTGTGCATGTGTTTCCCCTGAGAGAAGAGCGACCCTGCTTACGCTAAGCTCAAGATGCCTGGCTAATCCTCCTAAAGGCAGCTAATACCGCGAGCCTTATCATGCAGCAAGTCTGCCCTAATACCTTTTTTTTACTACACAAATGTCTCCCTTTTTAAAGCGGATTTCGGAAATGAAAACTGCTACCGAGTACGGGGATGAATGGGATTCAGAGTTCAGATATATAATGCAAGGGCTGCACTAACTTGATCTCCACACACAGTCTGCGTTGGCCCGGGAAGATCAATTTGTCATTACAAATGCTCTCCTCCACTTTAAGTCCGTAGGGAAGCCACTCGGAGCTCTCTTTGGCATCAATGAGAACAGCTTCAATGTTACTGGAGATTTCCCCAAAATGTTACCCCAAACTATTTATTGCAGTATCTTTGAAAAGAAAGGTGAAAATAGGAATATAATACATCATAAGACGATTATTATGTCGCATCCAAAAGGTGAGACAGCATAAATTCATTTCACAATGTTTTTATTGCACAAATGGTTAAAAATTTGGCACCAAGGACTCGGTACCAATGGACATAACGAGAAAAGAAAAAGAAAACTATCAAACAAGGCAAAATAATAACAATTAGAATCCATTTTAAATTAAGCGCCTTGCATTCTCTTCAAATCCTGAGTGTTCCTCCTTCAAATGAGTTCAAAATAAATAGGAAACTCCTCCACCCCTCTCTGGCCACGCCCTCGTGGAGGGCACAGAATGTGCACCAGAGCCCCGCCCCCATCCCACTCCTACCAATCAGAGTCAAGTATTGCTACAGCTGACGCCAGGATGTGTGTGCTGAGTCCTGCTAGGTACAGCTCCTGGTTCCTGGCTCACCCAGGGGTCCTCACACCACATGCATGCCCAGCTGAGTGGCCGTGTCCTGCAGCTGCAGCATGACCGCGTCCTCCGCCTCCGGGGTCAGACCACCGGTCAGGACGTAGAACATCCCCTGGTCCTCCTCGGCCCCCATGCCCAAGGCCACGCCCTCCAAACCCACCTGCTCCTCCGGCCCCCGCTCCTTCTCCTCCTCCGCCAGCAGCACCCCTCGCAGCTGCACCTCCATCTCCTCGGGAACTCCCCCTGCCGCCCCCGCCGACACCCCTTGGCCCAGTCCCAGGTGCTCCGTCTGGGCCGTGGCAGCGCCGGTGTCCTCCTCCTCTTCCTCTTCTTCCTCCTCCTCCTCCTCGTCTTCCTCCTCCTCCTCCTCTTCGTCCTCCCCGTGTCGCTCTCTCATCAGCTGCTCCGTCAGCTCCACGCTCTCGTAGCGAATCAGCTGCAGCCGCATGAAGCCGTCCTCGTGCTCCTTGTACCTGCCACAAAAAATTATACATTACATAATTTTGTTATATATACACACTGTGGGAGTGTGTGTGGTTGGCGGCTGGCTGGCTTAATTGGCCTCACCGACCACACACACCCAGGGAGCACTAAAGACCATCTGCTCCATGTAATGTCACTTAACCTGCACCCTTTTGCAATAAACTGGACTTTCAACACCACGACTGCCTGTGTCCTTGGAGGAGCCCCGAACTAAGCCACATTATGTGGCATTGTGGCAATGAGATATGCTACAATAATGTTGTTATATATACATACAAAAATATAAAGAAATAATTAAAGAATGGTTCAGTGGCTGTCTATATACACTACAGCTCGAACAGCAGAAGAACAGCAGGGTCTTCACATCACAGTTAATGTTGGAATGACGTTGTTTTCATTAATGCATACTTCTGACTATTTTACCATTTATTAATTTAGCATCGATGCATGTCTCCAAAGCAACTCTCGCTAAATTCTGACACGTCACTAAGCAGCAGGAGGAGGAGGAGGAGGAGGAGGAGGAGGAGGAGGAGGGGCGAGGTATACCGGAAGCGGGGGTGTCCGGAGGGCCATTTGAACTGGTGTTTCTTGCGCAGGTGAACGGTGAGGTTGTTCCCGCGGGTGAAACACTGGTCACACACGTGGCACTTGTAGCGCGGCACGAAAATCCCCTGGACGGCACCCAGGAAGAGGATCAGAATCAGCTTTTATTGGCCTCAGTTTTTTATAAAACAAGAATGTGCGTTTATGAAATTGCATAAATTTACAAAGAATTTACAAAAAATCTAAATATATATGTAAATGGATTGCATTTATATAGTGCATTTTATCCAAAGGGCTTTAACAGTATTGCCTCACATTCACCCATTCATACACCGACGGCGGTGCCAACCATGCAAGGTAACAACCAACACGTCAGGAGCAGGTAGGGTTAGGTGGCGTCTTGCTCAGGGACACCTCGGCACTTAGCTAGGAGAGCCCGGGGATCGAACCAGCAACCTTCCTGTTGCCAGACAACTGCTCTTACCTCCTGAGCTAAAATAAGCAATTCAAAGGTGCAATTTAAAGATGTGTGTTAATGTAACGCAATAGGTGTCTATGGGGGGGGGTGGGAAGAACAAACAAACAAGAAGGACAAAACATGGGAGGGACTGCGTGCGTGCGGCATGTGTGTGGTGGCGTGCGGTGGTGGTACCTCGTGCTCCCGCTTGTAGTGGATCTTCATGGTGCGGACGGTGCGCGCCGTATACGTGCAGCCGCCCGCGTCGCAGCAGTACGCCGGCTCGCTGGTGTGCGTGTCCAGGTGCTTCCGCAGGTCCACCAGGTTCTTACAGCTGTGTGTGTGGAGGGTGAAAGTCAAATGATGAGCAGACGTGTTGACGTACTGCACGCGTTGACGTCGTCTGGGACTTGGTTCTTGGCCACTATGGACTACAAAATCATACAGTAGTGATCGTAAATATGTCCAAAAATAAAGGAAAATAGCAAAGGTGAGGTGCTAAAACGTGCTTATCTTTATGCACCACAGCGATATATTGGTGTCTCCTTCCAACAAATGTACCCTTTGTAAGTCGCTTTGGATAAAAGCGTCTGCCAAATGCCCTAAATTTATATGTAAATGTAAAAGATCAAGATTAGGGCTGACACTATGAGTCGATTCGTGTAGTGACAGAACATTTATCAAATCTAACTGACATTTATCAAGTCATTCATCAAGTACAGATAACAAACATTTGCTGCGTATTGTTGCAGTTCAATGCAAATATTTGGCACATTGTAAAAGGAAAAGTTTGTTTTTTCTTTGATGCCTAAATCACATGTAGGACAGCACTTTGGACTGTGGTACTCTTTGTATTGTTCTGCTATTATTCATGACATTTCACAGACTAATGATCAAGGATGAAAAGATGATCAGAGATTTATAAATAATGAAATAAGCCCCCCCCCTCCAGCCAAGCCCACATACAAATACTCAAATAATGAAGTAAGGTGGTAGTATTAGTACTACCTGTACTCGCAGTATTCACAACTGTATGGCCTCTCGTTGCTGTGGCGAAACTTGATGTGGTTGCGTAGCGACGAGGGCGACGGGCAGGTCATGTCGCAGAGGGGACACTTATAGTGGTTCACTGGCAGCAAAACAAACAAACAAACCAAAGCATTAATTACGGCGCCATATCCTACACCACCAACAACGACGACGACGACGACATTTTGTTGATAACGTTTTGATGCAAGTTGCCGGGACTGACTGACCATGGGTCCTCATGTGGTCTCTCAGTAGTCGTTCGGTTGCAAAACGCTTTGAACAATGAGAACACTGGAACCTCTGGCCTGCAAGAGAGAGACACACAGACACAGAGTTGTTGTTGGCTATTAACACCAAATTACGCACTTGCATATCCCTCCGCCTCCAGCAACACGATTGGTCGAAAGAAAAACAAAATACAACGTGACATGAACTGGTCTGCTCATCATCAGACTTGAGACTATTCCTCTAAAAAGGTCTGAGATGTTGGTGTCGGTGCCTCTGTGGCTATAGTGACCTTCCAGCGCACTCTGGCGCTTGATGTGGTCGAAGAACTTGGTGTTGTTGGCGTACATGGCCCCGCAGCCCGGGCACGCCACCACCTTCTCCTGGGTGTGACTCCGCAGGTGCTCTCGCAGCTTAGGACGCCCCTTGGCACAGGCCTCACAATCTGGACACACAAGACAATAACGATGTATGAAATTGTGGGAGTGTGTGTGTGTGTGTTTGGTGGCTGGCTTAAAGGGGACGTATTATGCCACCAGGTGTGAGTGTGATTAACCATTGTGAGCCGTTTCACAATTGCAATGTGACTAGCGTCTAGTGACATCACAAAAATGGGAATGTCCACCTAGATGTATGCTGACTAGTTCACTTTACCTGTCGGTACAGTCCATTGGAGTAGGCTGGTAGACTGAATCTAGTCATCATACATCGAGGTGGACATTCCCACAGTCACACGGCAATTGTGAAACGGCTTGCGGTGGCTGATCACACTCACACCTGGTGGCATAATATGTCCCCTTCAATTAGCCTCACCTGGCCCAGTTAGAGTGTGGGGCTGGGTGGGGGGAGCTGCAGAAACATTGCATTGAATACACTGCAAAGCTGCAAAGCTCACCTTTCCACGCACAGCGTAGCAAGCATTCACTGTCGCCGGTGGGGATGTCCATGCAGAGGCTGTGCAGCTCCACGTGTCGGTAAAACCATTCAGGGTTCTCGTAGGGGGGTTGCTGCAAATGGAGAGCAAGTCCATTACTAAAGCCCTTTCACCCTCCTAACCCTAGCACTAACTTGTGTGTGTGTGTGTGTGTGTGTGTGTGTGTGTGTGTGTGTGTGTGTGTGTGTGTGTGTACGTCTTGGCAGTAAATAATAGTACTTAGCATTGTTTAGCATATTGTATGTTCTTAGATGTTGGCAATGCACTCAGAATGGCACTTCTGCTCTTATCCCAGATATTACGTGGCCAACGTAGCAATTATGAAACTTGTTCTGTTAACCTTGCAATTATGAATGCTTGAAACTTGCTCTATTCTTATCTTTATGTACCACCAGCGATATATTGCTGTCTCCTTCAACAAATGCACTCTTTGTAAGTCACTCTGGATAAAAGCGTCTGCCAAATGCCCTAAATGTAAATGTAATGAACGCAAGATACAAGACAATTGTGTGTGTGTGTGACCTGTACCTCACAGTCCTCCCACAGGCAGGTGAAGTTGTCGGGTATCTCGGGGATGATGTTGCGGTTCTGGTAGCCGATGGAGCAGGTGCCCATGCCAGGGTTGGAGGAGAGCACCTGCAGGCCCCACTGCTTCAGCTTGGTGTGGTAGCAGTGGAAGAAGACATGACGCCGCAGCTCCTCGGGCCCATCCACCGAGCAGAAGCCGCACTGTCTCCACAGGCAGCTCTGCTCCGCTGTAGAAGGCAAGGCAAGCAACGTGAGTTTCTCCCCCCCCCAACAAAAGAATTTGATTGATTTAAGATAAAGAGATCAGATAAAACTTTATTGATCCCGAAGGAAATTCTTGTGCCAGAGGTTGCATCGCAATAAACAGTAGAGAAACATTCATTTACCTCGCAATATTATTAATATCATGTGCAATACTACTTCTCAATACCATTGGCAACTTATTTTGATGAATATAGTTCCATCTTATCTTATTGATCGATAATATAAGATAGAAATGTATTGATCCCGAAGGAAATTCTTGTGCCAGGTTGCATAGCAATAGAATAAAACAAGAGAAATAAACAGTAGAATAATACAAATAAAATAACAGCTTTACAATTTGACAGTAAGTCCTAGGAGAAGTATGAAAATATAGGTAAGATAAGATATTCAGTCAGCAAAAACAATTTGGCAATCATTGAAGTGTAATAAAAGGGTAATAATAATAATAATATGGTAAGAGGAAGTATTGCAGATGAATATTAAGAATATTAAGAATATTGCACATAATGATGATGAGGAGGAGATGAGAGGTTATTACTCATCAAGGTAAGGTAGTCTTAAATACTTTATTCTATTGTTTTTATTCTTATTGTAACTCAATTTAAGTTACTGGAACAGATACCAATCGTGGTGTTTTGTGTTGTTTATGACATTATATGCTGAACTAAACAGTTGGAAAGCTTTAACACAACACTGCCCCTCTGACAAAACAACCGGCCCTCCCCCAGCCCGCAGTCCCTCCGGCATCACGGCTCTAGAGGCGCCTCTGCGAGCCGTCACCGCCCGCCTCACCGTCGTCCTCCTCGGCGTCGGCCAGGTGAGCCTCCTCGGCGTGCTGACACAGCTTCTCCATGCGGCTGAACGTCTCCTGACAGGAGCCCCACTCACACTCCAGCTGCAGCGGTACGCTCTTCTGGATCCGCTTGTTCGGTGGCATTTCCCTTTTAAATAAATAGTCTACCGGTGCGCCGTTCACATTACTTCATCATTAAAACTGATCTGTACTCAACTACTGATGATTTAGGGAAAGCGTAACAAATAAAAACAACCATCCTGACGCCCGCTCGTAGATCGAGTCGGAATATAAACATGAATGCGCGGGATGCGCGCCGCCGAAATACGTCCCGTGAAACAGTCGACGCGTTAAACGTTCCGGCTGCATTATTATAAACATACCACTTGGTTTAAATTCAGGCCCTTTTTAGTTATAAAATAGAGCACAACGTCACAATAATGTCATCAAGTTTGAAATGTTTAATTTCTCAACACTATCCCATTGAATATGTAAATAATGAACACTTAACGGCATTCCAAGAAGGCTGAATTGTCCAGTGTCAAAAATTACTTCACATTGAGGTCAACCGTTCTAAGAGGAAAAAAAACAAAAAATATATTTTCAGTCAAGTACTTTTGTTTTCATAAAAATATGTGATTTGCTGACAGTGTTCATAAATACCAAAAGTTTATCTCTAACTGTTCCCACACTATTGTTCTTACGTCATGTTGGCCTTTATTAAAAAGCATAATTACATTAAAACCCAACATTGCCCTTCACTTAAACAGTTTTAAGTTCATACCAATTATCTTACAAGGTTGTATTTTTTTAAATGTACAATAATTATAGTTATCTGATTGACAATTGATAATGCCAAAATACATCCAAACGACCCCATTTGATGAAACATTTTTTTTGGACTACATTCATGAATGCAAGACACATATGTGCTTATTTTTCCTTCGTGCTTGACCCACCAGAGGCGCACCCAGAGCAACAACAACCAGGGAAACTTCCTGATGACCCACATAAAAACCTTCCAACACGAACAACCAAGGAAACAACAGGAACAAGGAAATGGATCATAATGTGACTACAAGCACGGCTCTTGTTTAGGGTGTCATTTTTGATCCGAGTGTAAAAAAAAATAAAAAACCCCCAAAAAAATCATTGATACCCACAACATCAGAACCCTTTGCGTGAACGTAAACATGGCATATGCTATTCCACCAAATCGAAATTCGACTCGACTTTTCCTTGCCCTGCTAATCTAACGAGGCAGAACCGCGTTGGTGTGACGCGATGTAGATGTCGACATCGAAAGTCATGTGAATCGTCTGGCGGCCAGGTCGTTGCGCTGCAACATCCGTACACTTCCTTCCGCCAGTGGACGTCTTCCACAATCCTTGACCTGGCTTCCTCGCCTGTCTTGTTTACACATCGTAGAAAAGCCGCACGAGATGATAGCGGATGCCAAATGCCACGACACTACCAAATACCTGATCGGTGGGGGAGAGAGAGAGAGGAAAGTGAATGTGTTTCACAACTCATCAATAACTAACGATTACTTTCCAACATCATGTGCAATACTACTTCTCAATACCATTGGCCAACAATTATTATTATTTTTTTTAATAAATACCATCTGTACTCTGCTTACTTGTATGAGCAGCATGATGATGGTGAGGCTCCTCTCGTGCACAGGCCCCAGTACTTTCAGCACCAGGTTGATTAAGGTCATGTTGTTGCACTCTATGAATTCGTCGTCTTCCTCCTGACCTCTGCGCACCTCCAGCACCCGCAGCAACTCAGCCACCTGTTGGGAGGCAAGAGTCAGTTCATGTTAACTAGCACCCAAATATAATATAACGTTGTTAGTATAGGATGTACACTTAAAAGACCAGGGTTGGTTAGTAGTTTACGAAACCTGCTTGTTTGTGTACCTACTTGCTAGTTCTGTTCCTCCTACTACACTACCATGTATTTGTATGTATTGTACTTATGAGCGCTTGAAACTTGTTCTATTAAGATAGCAATTTTGAGTCCATGCATGCATACACGCACACATGCACACGTCTCAGTACCTGCAGAACAAGATTCCCCAATTTAGAGAGATCCTTCCTCTTGAATTTGGAGTAGCTCATTCCCAGTTTGCCGGTGCTGGGATTCAACCTGGAATCACAACACCACCAAATCACCGTCAATCCATCAACACAAGTAGAAAATAACGTCACTGAAACTAACACTGTTGCAACATGGATTTCGTTACAATCATTCGAAATACAAAATGAATGAATGAATGTTGCTTTATGCGATTGACTGCTGCTGCTGCTTGCCTTGGCCAGAGCACTCGCTGTACTGTACATTTAGTTTTTTTCAAACAGAATAGAAACAGGAGGTGGTGGGAGGGAGGGAGGAGGCGACAGGGTACCTGGGCAGCCGGTGTCTGGGACAGGGGATGATGTGGAAGAGCTGTGGCAGGGAGTAGATGAAGTTGACAACCTGGGGGATGAAGAAGAGCAGCATGGTCTTGCTGAAGTGCCCCAGAATGCCCACCACCGCAAAGGTCATCCCCGCAAAGTAGCAGAAGGTGTCCCCCACGAACACTGAGGAGGGGTACCTGCAAGACAAGACAAGGTGTTCTTCACTCATGGAAGTGGATCAGGGGTTGGGGATCTTTTTGGCAGGAAGAACACTTTGTGTGGTACATTGAACAACAACAACAAACCAGTTATGGTAGAAAAGCCCCAGAGTGGTGAAGAAGAACGGCATCATGAAGTAGAGGGAGAAAATGTGGTCGTCTCCATAGTCTCCTGTTGGGCGAAAACAACAACAAATATAGACCCACCCCAAAGTTAGTTCGTGAATAATTAAACATTAGTTTTACTACACTATTGAACAGACCTGGGATCCTAACCCACTTATCCCCATCGATTCCCACCCCCTATGGACACTATACTCCACGTTATATTAACGTTTAAGCACACTGACCCCCCCACCCCTCATGGAGTTGCTGGCGATAATGACTGGTAAGCCCACCACCACCACCACCCACCATTGAGCTCAAACAGGTTGAAGAGGATGATGGAGCCGGAGATGAAGAGTGCCTGTCCCGACTCGATGCCGTTGATCCCGGCCAAGATGTTGATGGCGTTGGTGCAGAAGACGGCCAGCATGCCCATGTACACGTAGTACAGAATACCTGCAGAGTAGAGTCATGCCAATATGTCATATTACGCTATTATTAGCACTGTAAAGCGTTATCATTATGTGACGTTAGCCCTATTTTCCTAATCTGGATTAATGAAGTACAACTATTATACGCAATTGAACGGTAAATGGATTGCATTTATATAGCGCATTTATCCAAAGCACTTTACAGTTAACTCACATTCACCCATTCATACACCGACGGCGGTGTCAACCATGCAAGGTAACAACCAACACATCAGGAGCAGTTAGGGTTAATTGTCTTGCTCTGGCTCACACCTCGACACTTAGTTAGACGGAGCCCGGGGATCGAACCAGCAACCTTCCAGTTTCCAGACGACCACTCTTACTTCCTGAGCTACTGCCACCCAATTGACTGGTCAAAGGATACGTTTGCCCATTGCCTACATTATCTATTTGTGTGAAAGGTGTCTGAAATGCCTGCAGTTGTTGCCGATGCCCTCTGTGCCTCAGAGGGGCTGCTCAGCTCAGATGCTAAATCCATCATTTGATGAAGTTAATGACAGAGTTGGGGTCAGATGATGCTGGACGACGCGAAATGTGGTCACAAAAGCACCAAGCAGGCAGTATGTAGGAAAGGTAAACATTCTTCATTTGCATATTCAACCCGCATTAAAATGATACAGAGATGGTTGAAAATTGGCAAACGTTCCCCTTTAAGCTAATTAAATTGCAAGAGGGACACCAATAATTAAAATAATCTGAATACTATGACGATGACTACTAATAATAATAACAAAGAAAAGAGTTTCTGAAATAAGTGATCATTTTGATCCGTTTCACTCAATAACGTCAGTAATGGCCCGACAGAGAGCCTTGCCTAGGTCCAGGTGGAGCCCCAGCAGGAGTCTGAAAGGCTTGGGCACCACGATGACCGTGTTCCCGAAGTTGGTGAAGTAGACCATCAACAAAGGCAGCGAGGCCATGGTGGGCAGCAGGAGCTTGTGCCTCCAGCGCAGGTTCAGCACGTCGTCGGCGAAGCCCAGGAAGATCATGCAGCAGATGGCTAGCAGAGCGCCGATCAGCTGGACGAACTGGGAAAAAGAAAAACATTTGTGTCAGAGGAGCTCTTGCTTGTAGACTGTTCAGGTCAAGTAAAGTCAATTCAATTTGTATCGTGCTTGTACATCACAATGCATCATGGGATCTTTTCGTTGTTGATACTGACCCAAAATAAACATTACTACTACGACTACTAATAACTAACAATCCAAAATCTTCCAGAAATCACAGCCTCCAGTCTAAAGTGGGCTTCACAGGCCCACATTATACATCAAACCCTCCAAAGGGCGAGGAAAACCTAAAGAGCAGAGACTTTAGTGTGAACCACAGTGTCATAGACAGCAGTAGTGTTACCGTATAACAGACTGACCTTGTCGTGGGGGAAAGCCGTGCACTGGTCCCCTAGCAGGCAGCCCAGGAAAGGCACGGGGATGAAGCAGAAGAGGATGATGAGGAACACGGTGCCGCTGATCACCCCCTGGGACTCTGGGCTGGAGGAAGAAGAAGAAGAAGAGGAAGAGGAAGCAAGAAACAGCGGATCAGCCAAAGTCAGCTAAAACAATTTGGCAATAATTGAAGTGTAATAAAAGGGTAATAATAATAATAATAATAGTAAGAGGAAGTATTGCACATGATATAAAGAATATTAAGAATATTGCACATAATGATGAAATGTAATGTAGCATGGTAATACTGCAAGGATAATATTGAGAGAAGTATTGCACATGACATTAAGAATATTGCACAAGATGATGATGAGAGGAGATACTGAAACATAACGCTGATGTGGCACACGGCAATCTGACGCTGATGATCTCCTACACAATGCTGTCATGCCCCCCCCCCCAATGACACATTATAAGACACACGTACACTTGGTGTTTGGACGTTTTGTTCATGTCCACGCCGTACAGCTTGGCCGCGATGAAGTGCTCCTTGAAGGCTGGGATGAGTCTCATGGTGGCCAGGCAGCCGAGCGCCGACAGCAGACAGTTGACCGCCAGCGGGACGAGCGGTACCGGAGTCACCATGGTGTGGGTGCGGGTGTCGAGAGGTTGGTAGAGACGAGAGTTCTGGATGAACAAGTCTGCTAATCTAGTGAGTTAGTGAGCTGGACTTTTGTGCGGTCGATACACATAAGCCTCGACGGGCAGAGGGACAGGAATTGAACAATTTGACACGAGGAGAATACAATCAAATTGGGGAACACCGCGGTGAGGGAAAGCCCAGCCACACACCTCGCAAGCTATCCATCCTGACACGTAAATGCCATTATTTGTGATGTGTCAGATATTTATTTATATGCATCTTCAACTTGCTTTGTCCACTTCGCCTCCGGAGTGGACAGCTTCCCCTCCAGTCTTCAGGCCGGACAAATAACAAGGTGACACCGGAAGTGATCACTCTTCCAAGTGTGAAATTGAAACCGCGTTTTTTGTTTTTTTTCTTGTACGTTTGCCCTCTGTCGGCAATGCGGATTCAGATCGCTATAATATTAAAACAATATTTATTTTTCTTATTCTCACGTGTTACACGTAAGTGATACACATTCCATATTATTTTTTTTATTTTTATGACGTTGTCAATGAACTGAAAGCAGCCAGACGTCAAATATCGTCTGGCTGGTGCAGATATTGGCTGTGTATGGCAGTGGTTCTCAAACTATTTGTTTTATTTATTTACTAATGTACCCCCTTCCAATATATCTATTTTTTTCAGCCAAGTACCCCTTTAAAGTCAAAGTGATAGTATGCTCTTATTGGATAATGGCACTATTCATATTTACTCCATTGTATTACGTGAATAAATGACTTGTATTAAGTCATTTATTCATTTCCTTAAGGTGGAATTTATTTTTCATTAATTTGTTTTTTGTTTTTTTTACAATTGTTCATAATAACCTGATAATAACCAATAACAACATTTGCTGCTGCAGTCCTTCAAAGGACCACTGGCGCCCCCTGGAGGCCAATACAAGCCACGTCGGGGCTCGGGTGAAGGCTCGGCTAGTGAAGAAGGCTTGGTGGTGTTGGTGGTGGTGGTGGTGGTGAGTCGTCCCCTTCTGTTCTAGTGGGTGAACAGAGCGCAGACTCGCTGGCTGCGCGTTAAGACTGCTCTGGTCCCAACGAAACGCGACCACCACCGCTGATGGTTGGTGATGATGATGGTGGATGATGATGATGATGGACGCCGGCCAGCAGACTGAAAAAAGAAAAAAACACATTTAAATGAACCGCACATCGCCAACAGGGAGGCTGTTTCGCGTTACGGACCCCCGTGGATTTGTATGCTTTCGTTATTGTTGCCCACATTGCTGGGGGGCTCGTTTGAAGCAGTAGGTCGGTCGGTAGGTTGGCTCATTTAATTCAACTTTCAACTTTCTCGGTGCTGCTTTGCTGATCAACCTCTGCACACTCATCGTATTAGAGTACACCTACAGTACAGTATATCACATTAATATATATATATATATATATATATATATATATATATATATTTATGTATACAGTGTGTGATATACAGTGCATCCTGCGCGCATAGTGCGTTGGCAATGCACTAGAAGCTTCGTCCAGTAAACCTTGCCTTGTTGTTGTTGTTGTTGTTGTTGTGTGTCCCTCTTTAGCTTAGTTTAGGTGCATTATTGCAATTTCCTTTACATTTCAAATTTCGCCCGACTTGACTTGCCTGCGAATGAATGAACTGCCCCCCCCCCCCCCTTCCAGACACCCCAGCCGACGGAGCTCCAGTCCAGTCCAGTCCAGTCCCCCCCACCCCTACCCCAGATCCGTCCACCTCGCACCCGATCATGACACAAGACACACGGACCCCGCGGTGATGGAGCCCGACGAGGACGTAGTAGGCGGCTGCTGCTGGTGGTGGTCGTGGTGGTGGTGGTGGTGCCTGGTGGCTCTGTTCCTGCTCTCTGTGTTGATAGTGTTGACGTGGCTCGTCCAGTACTCTGTGGCCACCCTGCGTGTGTGGACGAGGGCCAAGGGGGTGAATCGGCATCATCTCCATCCCACGATCGACCACCAGCACCAGCACCAGCACCAGCACCACCACGGGACCCACACGGGGGGCTTCCTGCGCAGACTGTGGTCAGGCCGTGGTGCGAGAGCCCCCTCGTCCGAAGCAGGGGCTGAGGGCTTACTGGCCACCCTGTTCTCCTTCAAGTCGTTCGGGGAACCCTGGCAGAGAGCCTGGGTGAAAGCCCTGAATGACCAAGCGTGCAGACATGGGGTAAGCAACTCACTATACTGCACATTTCAAGACTAATATCTGCAATACTAGACTCATATACACTTTATACACAAGATCAGCATATATCATATATCCCAACGCCTACACTTCTGTTGACACAGTGTTTGGTTTGGCATCTTGGCTGGAGGATGAACATAACATATATATATATATATAGGGGGAATGAATGAGTCATGTGGTTGTGATGATCATACAGTATGTGTACCCTAACCTGTGTGTGCTTCTGTGGAGTGTGAAGTGAACGTGTGGGCTGGTGGGTGGTGGGTGGTGGGTACACTCTACTCTATACTCACTGGTGGCGTGGGCGTTCTAGTGTCAGCCGTCAAGAATAGAAAATGTTGTACGGGCCCTTGTGTAAGAGCCCTAGAGAGCAAGAGAACAACATAGAACATGACACAGAAAATCTGTCTGTCAGTCTGTCTATCGTGCAGAAGCAGTGAGCGACGTACTGTACATGTATTTATAGCCGAAGATAATTTCCAACACCACTCCCTTGGTGGGCATTGATAGTTCAGGAGGCATTAAGATTTCAGTCTTACATTTTTAAACTCTTAAAATCAGTGCGTAAAATAATCAAACCAAGTAAACAACCCCTCAAACAACCAAGAAAACAACCCTCCAAGATAACACACCAGCAAACATACAAACGGACATACAGTATATTGCCACCACTGTCCATGTCATTCTCAGACCCCAATAATACACTTTATGATACGATGGACTTCAATGTATTTCCTTCACCATGTAGCCATGTGTATTACCACCATGATGCTACTGGATGGTATCGGCTCACGTTGTCTATAAAGACCCCTGCGGTCCCATTGCTGGTCTTGTCGAGGTCAAGTGTTCAAGGGCAAGGCATTAGCACTGCCAGGGTTAGAGGTTCTATTCCGGTTGGAGCCCAGACATCCAAGAATATATAGGCCTACGGATTGTAAGATCATCCAGTCAAATATACAGTGTGTAGATTTCAGGGTGATTCTTACGTTTAGTTGGATGGTCTACTGTACAGTATGTGGCTGTGGTTGTGTTATGTAGGCCTATGTGTATTTTCTGCATGAGATTTCAAAACGGGACCAATTGATCCGAATCACAAACTTTAGGCTTGCCTTTGGTTCAGAAAGGTCACCTCTCCCCTCTGGCTTGTTGAAGGGTCCCCTTTCAAGCCTTATGCTGTTAATATTGTATAGACATCGTGGATTCAAGTCCACAACAATCTTGCTTTGCAATGGAGTGCTGGCAAGGGTAAGCAAATCTGTCAAATACTTCCCTATTACCCTAACAAATTCAGCGATCCAACGTCTCATAGAACTGCACAGTCCTTAAAAAAAGCACTTGTTATAAAGTATTTGTCATTTATAATGGTTAATACACATTTATTGAGAACTTCAACTCAAAGAACTGGACAAAATGTATGCATCCAAAAATTTGACTGGACATCCTATTAGGGCTGTTATTATTGTTGTTACTGTTATATATATGCTATAATTATAGGCATATTATTCTAACTAATGCCCTGGTACTCCAGTCGTAACACCTAACAATGAGGTACTTACTGAACAACACATGCATTACACATTTCACACATTACATTGTTTAGCTACATTATAAGCAGGCTAATCATCATAGCAAGTACAAAAGATGCATAAACGTCTAAAATACACACACACACACACGGCCACACACACACACACATATATATATATTTATATATCCACATATGTTTGACTAGGTGTATAGCTATTCGTCTGTTGTTCAGCATGCTTCTGCCGTCCCCTGACTTGAATAACCTGCTGGTTGTCTTCGGGAGGCTTGGGAGGTGTTGGGTGACCAAAGTCATATCACATTCATTCAGACTCTATGGCCTAAGCACCTGCCACCTGGCCGCCATGTTGACATAGGGCCACTTCGGGGCGAGGAGGAGGAGGAGACACCCTTGAGACACTTCTAGACTATGACCCCCGTACACTCCCTGTCTGCCGTCATGCTACAATCATATCTTTAGGTGTGTCACGTTGTGCAGAGCAGACATAGTGAAGTCAGCTGTCACCTCCACGTCTGCATTTTTGCTTGATGCTGCAGTTTGACGTCTTCAGTGTCAGGATCAGAATCAGAATCAGAAACAGCTTGTTGCCTTAGTCTTTGCAAGCAAGCAATGTGCTTTTGTGCAATTGGTGCCTAGCAATTGAACATTAAAATGGAGAGCTAATAACAGAAGCGATTAAAAAATGCACAAAAAAAAATATATATACAGTATATATAAAATATAAGCAAAAAAAGGTGACGTTTTAAAGAAAGAAAAAGATGTGCATTAATGCCAACAGTTAATGTCACTGGTTACCGCCTCAAGGAACCGCTAAAAGGATTAAAAGAAAACTAAGAATGTTTCAATGTTTTGGCATTTCAATTTGAAACAATACTGAAGAGACGCTTTGGGGGAACTCTTGTCTTTTAGATGTCTTTAGCATTGCTCGTGAGATCGTTTATGTTTAAAGATGCAGGGCCTATAAAAGTGCTATAGCAGTTGGCGTCTCGCTGCTTGACAGTCAGCCCAGAGTAATGCCAAGGCACCACTCCTCAAGGCATTCCTTTATCCATGGGACAACCGTGGTTACAAGACAGTGCTACTCCTGAGTCACTAAGCCCCACCGCGGCGCCACTGGTGGTGGGCCACTAATTGACCAAATTGGCCCGTTTATGGAGCTCTTTGACTCTGAGATCATAGCAGTTTTTTTCTCGCCCCCCCCAAGGGAAAATAATATAATGACTGCAATTATTACAGTTATATTAGTGCTAAATGGAGTTCTACGACTAAACCATTCAGGTCTGGCCTTTGCAGCGCAGTTTTATGTGAAAGACAATGAGGGTTGTGGACAATAAAGGACGAGAATCTGTGGAGGGAAAAAACAGGTTTTATTTTTAACAGAATGGCGTTTTATTTTTCCAAAAGATTGCCAATTAAAAATGCACAGGGGGAAACACCCGATCTCTCTTTGTGGAAGAGAAGCAGTTTATCACAACGAATAATAGGGCTGAACAATTAATCCTAAAACTTGATCCAATATATATACGCAATTATATGACCAAGTGCAGTTTCCGTAAATCACAGCAGCTGCAATTATTTTGATAAGGGTAAAATGTGTAAATGTGACACCTATTATCACGAGCGCCCTGGCCTACACATTTTATCTCCAGGTTGGAAGAAAAAATTGTTGTTGTTCACACATTATGAATAAGGTTTTTTTAGGGAAAAATAAAAGCCCTCCAAATTGATCATTCCCACCCAAATAGCGAACCACATCACAATCCTATCACCATATCATTCCATCTCTACATGCTAACGGTGTTTCTGAGTACATTTTGTCGACATCCAGAGGCTCCACTTTAATTACGGTGATTTGAAGGTTTGCAAAGAAGCCTCAACTCCCCCCCCCCCCTCCCCTCCCCTCTCCATAAATCCCGGGGATTTAATATGGTCAGGCCCCTCGGCCACAGCTGGTTGCCATCTGAGCATATCTGCGCAACGCTCCGTCCACACACCAACACATACCACACATCACACACACACACGTGCATGGCATGCCCAAATGTCGTAAGGTCGTGCCGATTTCAGTCAGGGCAAAAAATCCCATCCGCATCATCCATCATATGAATGCGCACATGCCATGCCTAACGGTAGGTTAAACTGTGGAACGATGACGGTGCACAGCTTTCAACTTTATAATTACATTTTGTTGGTCGGGGGCCGGGGGTTCGTTGAGGCAATCGGTGGTCTATTTGTACAGCAAATCGGTTCCGCTTCCCCCCCCAGCCTGGGAGTCCGGTTCCCGCTTGCCACTTCATAATGTCAGAGCCATTTAGGTTTCTGTGGTGGGACAATGGCATGGTGCTATCAGTGTGTTTTCCAGAGAGCTGGAGTCCCCCTCCCACTACCCTCCCTCCCATCCCTCCCTCCCTCCAACCCTCCTTCCTTCCCTTCCCTCCCCTCCCTTGCCTCCCATCCCATGGGTCTGCAGCCAGATAAGCCCATGGATGTGAAACCGTGATGCTTGGGTGTGTATATGTGTGTGGACATAGTTAGTCAACTCAGTAGATGATAGTTATGCCACATGGATTCAGTGTTGACCCTAACCTCTTAAGCCCTAAAGGGGAAGGGGTTAGGGGCGTGGACCTTAGCATGCGCAACTACCAGCCGGAAGGTCCCGCGTTCGATCCCCAGTCAAACTGTATGGCGTCCCTGAGCAAGATGCCCCTAACGCCGACCTGCTCCTCAATGACATTTAGGCCTATACCACAATAGCATCATAGTCACCTCGGAATCCACACAGGGCTGATGATGGTGTTGAGGAGAACCCATAGTGACACAGAGGATGATGATGACCTGGGGATGCAGCTCTGGTTGTCAGACAGACCCCCCGCCCCCTCTGGAGACAGATACTGGAACATGCAATATCTATGTCTCTCTAACACGTCTCGCTCCATGACAACATGAAAACAGACACGCCCTCGAAGCGTATCTAAATAAAGATGGATGCTCTGACTGGCGGGGGAAAGGGGGCCGGAGCATTGAACAGCCAGGCTACACGTGTTGTGTGTCGGATGGGGGGTTTTCACACAGAGGGAGTCTGAGGATAGCGAAGGGGTTTTCCGTTCTTGATGGTGACCTTTGCGACCCTTTATTAAAAGCACAGCAGGCCGTCTTGTGGCCTGCTGTGCTGTTTGGCCTCGTACACGACTCAATCCTATCCAGTGGAAATGAAAAGCTTATTAGCAGAGTAGTAACTTCACGATTGAACTTCCAAAAATACCTTATTTATCCACCGTGAAAGATATCTGCTGGGATATGCATCACAATCACAAACTATTAAACAAAGTACAACAAGACACAAATCTATTTCTGTGGCCGACGGTATATATTACGTTGCATTCGAGCAGGTGACGCTGTTTTATAATCGATTCGCCGCGAGTGGAAATCTAATCTACAAAATAAATACAGCATCCGTCTTCAAGTCGCCGCTTGCGTGTATGAATAAGGCATTGTACAAGAGGGAAGCCATCAATAATACATGCGATTGGGTTTGGCTGTGCACCTTGGAACTGGGCGTGTAATTGAGCATCTGCCAGCAAAGCAAACGCAATGCAAGGTAATGCGGGGCGGCTCACAGTCAGTCACATGACATGACAGTCACATGACCACACCACACCATCAGGGGGCGGGCATGAGCCCGCAGCAGCGTTGTCTTGGCTTCCTGCCCTTCTGCCCTTCCAAGAACCAGCACTTGCTGACTCTCAGGCTATCTCTCTCTCTCTCTCTCTTTCTCTCACTTCCAGGCTCTCTCTCTCACTCTGAGACTACCTCTCTTTCTCGCAACCCCCCCCTCTCTCTCTCTCACTCCCAGGCTACCTCTCTCGTGACCTCATATACACAGACCGTGACCAACAAATACACAGACCGTGACCTCACATACACAGACCGTGACCTCACATACACAGACCGTGACCTCACATACACAGACCGTGACCTCACATACACAGACCGTGACCTCATATACACAGACCGTAATCTCACATACACAGACCGTGACCTCAAATACACAGACCGTGACCTCAAATACACTGACCGTGACGTCATATACACAGACCGTGACCTCATATACACAGACCGTGACCTCACATACACAGACCGTGACCTCACATACACAGACCGTGACCTCATATACACAGACCGTGACCTCATATACACAGACCGTGACCTCATATACACAGACCGTGACCTCACATACACAGACCGTGACCTCACATACAGACCGTGACCTCATATACACAGACCGTGACCTCATATACACATCGGCGACAGACAGACGGACAGATAGACAGCTGACTACCGTAGCCATAACCAGACTACCAGGCGTACGACTACTACAAACCTTATTACGATGTTTAGACTTTCCTGTAACATTACAGTTTACAGTCTGCATTATACATTTTATACACTGTATGTAATTTGTTATTGTTATTTTATCATATACTGTACATATATATGTGTGTGTGTGTGTGTGTTTATGTTATTATGCTTATTTTTCTCCTCCTCCTCCTTACTTTTTATGTGCTTTGGCAATGCCAACGTGAGCATATTTCCCCTGCCAATAAAAATAAAGCCCTGAATTAAATTGACTTGAGAGACAGAGCCAGACAGCCAGACAGTCAGACAGCCAGACAGCCAGCAAGAGCATCGAGGAGCGTTGCTTGCTATCTAAAAAACTGTGATGATCAATGCACACTAGCTAGACCGATGATTGATGATGATGTAATGCACGCTAGCTAGGCTGTGTGATGTGATGATGATGATGTGATGATGTAATGGCACGCTAGCCCTAGCTGGATGTGTGATGATGATGATGATGATGATGAGGTAATGCACGCTAGCTAGGCTGTGTGATGATGATGATGATGATGATGATGATGATGATGTAATGCACGCTAGCTAGGCTGTGTGATGATGGTGATGGTGATGATGATGATGATGATGTAATGCACGCTAGCTAGGCTGTGTGATGATGATGATGGTGATGATGATTGTGGTGAGGATGATGATAGATATGATGATGTAATGCCACCAGCTAGCTAGGCTGTGTGATGATGATGATGATGATGGTGATGACGATGGTGGTGAGGATGATGTAATGCGGGCCACGGTAGCCGCCGGCTGACCTGCTTGTGGGGCCGGCGTGGGGACACCCGCAGCGCCAGGGCGGGCTGCCTGGACAGGGACCAGGACACCAGCAGGCCCCCCTCCCTCGCCTCCTCCAGACACGCCACCAGCTGGGGGGAGAGGGGGGGGGGGGAGGGGGGGGGGGGAGAGAGAGAGGGGGAGAGAGAAAGAGAGAAGGGGGGGAGAGAAGAGAACAGACACACACCACACACACACACACACACACACACACAGTACAGTGACAGACCGAGAGAGGCGAGAGAGAAAGACACACTTGCCGCGCACACACACATATACACGCAAGCACAACACACACACACACCACACAGACACCAATACACGCAAGCACACACACACACGCACACACACACACACACACACACACACACACACACACACACAGGACCGAGAGAGACAAGGGAGTCAATTAGTTCATGAAGGTTCCATGTTCCCACATGCTAAGATAACTCCATCTCTTTATTCTGACGGGGAGTTGCAGTCATGACAGTTCAGAAGTTCAGAGAGCCGCCAAAGCAACCAAACCAAACCAAACAATTTACATGCAAATTTGAATGCCGATGCAAAACCAGGCTCTGGGCCCCTCCGGTGTTGTGTTGTGGTGTTGGGACAGCGGGGGGAACAGCATATTTGCAAGAGGCAGCAGCGCAGGGTCACAGACGAGGGCTCGTACCTTGGCCACGGCGGGCTCTACGGTGACCTGGTAGGTGTCCATGGAAACAGCAGCGTGGGACTGCTGAGTGACCGTCACCGGAAACGTCACCGAGTCCAGTCGGCAGTCGCACTGTAAGACCTGCCGAGAGAGGTGGGGGGGGGCACTGTCATTAAAAGAAGCCATTACTGGTTCGAACGGGGGGATTAAAGTGCTCCGTCAGTCAATCAGTCAGTCAAATGAGGGGGGGGGGGGGGTGATATGTCAGAAAGTCTTTTTCATTATTGTTTTTTTGTTGTTGTTTGTTTTACCAGGTGCACATGCAAAATAATTTCTGTAACTGCGTCTGAGTCAGCGGGCATCTGCATCTGAGTCCCTGGGCAGTGCATACACTAAAATACATGATATTAAATTACAATTACATCATAAATAAATACTTATGGAGTTATGGACAGAGAGAATCACATCCTTTAGGATAAATCTAATAAAAATAGACGCAGGAATACGATTGGTCCAATTGGTCCCATTATTATCGTTCACCACGTTGTATGCATCTTCTCCACCGTATGCTAATCCCCGACGGGACTTCGCGCCCGGGGGGGGAAGTTATTCATGAAAGTCCATTCCACGTATAATTACACGCTGTGGCAATGAAAACAGGATTAGGGAGATTATCGAAGGCTATTAATAAATGTCAAATCAATGGAATTCGACCGTCCTACCATCCTGTGTGCCGATTGCTCGGTGCAGGTCACACGGTCTATCACGGTGGTGGAAGCGGCGGTCAGAGGCAGGGTGTCGTCGAAGGTTATCTGGATGGAGCTCTGCGGCGTAAGAGGGGAAAGGAGGAAACATATTGTCACTGATCCATCGTTCAACCCGTTTGCCGTTCATTTGCTGTCGAGTCATTTAGCGGACGTTTTAACCAAATGGTATTGACAGTGATGTCCAGTGATACATAGTTATTAATAAGGAGCAAGTATGGGGCTAGGACACCTGCAGCATGCAAGGCTTCTGACATTGGCGATCAAACCTTTGGGATGGCATGGGAGTTGGTAGGGTTGCCATGCTAGTAGCCTCATCCTAGGAACTACAGTGTTCATTCACATGACACGTTCTTTAAAGGTCTCCTATTATACCACCAGGTGTGAGTGTGATCAGCCATTGCAAGCCGTTTGTGTGACATTCCCACTTGTGATGTCACTAGACGGTAGTTACACGGCAATTGTGAAACGGCTTGCAATGAATGGCTAATCACACTCACACCTGGTGGCTCCTTTAAATGGCTGAGTAGACCTACAGAAAAACTGCACACTCATCCCAGAAAGTGCTCATTAAATGGGGAGTTTAATGAATTTTAAGCAGTGTGCTTGCGGGGAGTGTATGGTACTCACGTGATGTCACCTAATGCTTTGCAAATGAAATGTTGTGTTGTAACCAATTGAAAGTTTTAAAGTTCTAAAGTCTTTTTTTAAGTCACAGCTCTTGGCTTGATCATATCAGTCATTAAACGAGTTAATGATCCAACAGCGACCTTGTTCAAAACATCCCCTTATAAGGACCTCCGCAGAGAAGCAATATATAAAAATAGGACAACTTTTTTGTTTTGTTTGTCATTTTCATCCGGGGATGCGTGAGGGTATACTATGAAACAACATCTTTTCTTAAATTGCACCTTTTTATTGCTTATTTTGTATATTTCTTTTACTGTTTAATGTTCAATGTTATGCACCAATTCCACAAAAAGCACATTCCAGCTGTTTGTGATCTGATTTCTGATTTGTGATTCTGACGACACCATGTGACTCAGTAGTAGTCGCAGTGTATGCAGTGTAGTCGCAGTGTGGACTGCCCTCGGTGGCCTGCAGTCTTTGGCAGAAGGTGCTTACGGCATATGCTGCCCGACCACATGGTGCTACCGCCATGGACAGTGCAAAATTCTGATGCGCTGCACGAAGGATTCACAGGCACACGTGTTCTTTGCGTGTTAACAGTTATTATGGCGGGCTAATTAGTCTGTCACACAAGCTGACGGCCAACCTCTCCACCGCTAGCGTCAGCAGAATGTATGTAAGCCTATTTGGCGGCCGTCAAAGGGAAGCCATTTCCACCCATTCTACCCCCTCGGCACATAGAAAAATGGAAATGCAGAGAGACTACATGAAGTAAAAATATCCTCCATCATCAGGGGACATGTTCCTTCAGAGCTCTGTCTAATCTCTGTCAAATAGAGCAGAGTTGGGAGAGAGCGAGCCTGTAATCGACAGAGACACAGAGAGAGAGAGAGGATTGAATGGAATTGGGAGAGAGAGACATACAGAGAGACAGAGAGAGGATTGAATCGAATTGACAGTGAGACAGAGAGAGGGGGAGGAGGCAAGAAAGAGAGGTAGCCTGAGAGAGAGAGAGAGAGAGAGAGAGAGAGAGAGAGAGAGGGGTGCGAGAAAGAGAGGTAGTCTAGGAGAGAGAGAGAGAGAGAGAGAGAGAGAGAGAGAGAGAGAGAGAGAGAGAGGTAGCCTGGGAGTGAGAGAGAGAGAGGGGGAGGCAAGGAAGAGAGGTAGCCCTGGGAGTGAGAGAGAGAGAGGGGGGGGGCAAGGAAAGAGAGGTAGCCTGGGAGTGAGAGAGAGAGAGAGGGGGAGGCAAGAAAGAGAGGTAGCCTGGGAGTGAGAGAGAGAGAGGGGGAGGCAAGAAGAGAGGTAGCCTGGGAGCGAGAGAGAGAGAGGGGGAGGCAAGAAAGAGAGGTAGCCTGGGAGTGAGAGAGAGAGAGGGGGAGGCAAGGAAGAGAGGTAGCCTGGGAGCGAGAGAGAGAGAGAGGGGGAGGCAAGAAAGAGAGGTAGCCTGGGAGTGAGAGAGAGAGAGGGGAGGCAAGAAGAGGGTAGCCTGGGAGTGAGAGAGAGAGAGGGGGGGGGGGGTGGGGGGGCAAGGAAGAGAGGTAGCCTGGGAGTGAGAGAGAGAGAGAGGGGGGGGGTTGCGAGAAAGAGAGGTAGTCTCAGAGTGAGAGAGAGAGCCTGGAAGTGAGAGAAAGAGAGAGAGAGAGAGAGATAGCCTGAGAGTCAGCAAGTGCTGGTTCTTGGAAGGGCAGAAGGGCAGGAAGCCAAGACAACGCTGCTGCGGGCTCATGCCCGCCCCCTGATGGTGTGGTGTGGTCATGTGACTGTCATGTCATGTGACTGACTGTGAGCCGCCCCGCATTACCTTGCATTGCGTTTGCTTTGCTGGCAGATGCTCAATTACACGCCCAGTTCCAAGGTGCACAGCCAAACCCAATCGCATGTATTATTGATGGCTTCCCTCTTGTACAATGCCTTATTCATACACGCAAGCGGCGACTTGAAGACGGATGCTGTATTTATTTTGTAGATTAGATTTCCACTCGCGGCGAATCGATTATAAAACAGCGTCACCTGCTCGAATGCAACGTAATATATACCGTCGGCCACAGAAATAGATTTGTGTCTTGTTGTACTTTGTTTAATAGTTTGTGATTGTGATGCATATCCAGCAGATATCTTTCACGGTGGATAAATAAGGTATTTTTGGAAGTTCAATCGTGAAGTTACTACTCTGCTAATAAGCTTTTCATTTCCACTGGATAGGATTGAGTCGTGTACGAGGCCAAACAGCACAGCAGGCCACAAGACGGCCTGCTGTGCTTTTAATGAAAGGGTCGCAAAGGTCACCATCAAGAACGGAAAACCCCTTCGCTATCCTCAGACTCCCTCTGTGTGAAAACCCCCCATCCGACACACAACACGTGTAGCCTGGCTGTTCAATGCTCCGGCCCCCTTTCCCCCGCCAGTCAGAGCATCCATCTTTATTTAGATACGCTTCGAGGGCGTGTCTGTTTTCATGTTGTCATGGAGCGAGACGTGTTAGAGAGACATAGATATTGCATGTTCCAGTATCTGTCTCCAGAGGGGGCGGGGGGGGGGTCTGTCTGACAACCAGAGCTGCATCCCCAGGTCATCATCATCCTCTGTGTCACTATGGGTTCTCCTCAACACCATCATCAGCCCTGTGTGGATTCCGAGGTGACTATGATGCTATTGTGGTATAGGCCTAAATGTCATTGAGGAGCAGGTCGGCGTTAGGGGCATCTTGCTCAGGGACGCCATACAGTTTGACTGGGGATCGAACGCGGGACCTTCCGGCTGGTAGTTGCGCATGCTAGCCACGCCCCTACCCTTCCCCTTAGGCTTAGAGGTTGGTCACACTGAAATCCATGTGACATACTACATCATCTACTGTGTTGACTACTATGTCACACACATATACACACAAGCATCACGTCACATCATGCTTATTCTGGCTGCAGACCATGGATGGAGCAAGGGAGGGAGGGAGGGAAGGAAGGAAGGAGGGATGGAGGGAGGGATGGAGGGAGGGGTAGTGGGGAGGGGGACTCCAGCTCTCTGGAAACACACTGATAGCACCATGCCATTGTCCCACCACAGAACCTAATGGCTCTGACATTATGAGTGCAGCGGGAACTGGACTCCCAGGCTGGGGGGGGGAAGCGACCGATTTGCTGTACAATAGAACACCGATTGCCTCAACGAACCCCCGGCCCCGACCAACAAATGTAATTATAAAGTTGAAAGCTGTGCACCGTTCATCGTTCACAGTTTAAGATACCGTTCGCATGCATGTGCGCTATCATATGATGGGATGATGCGGATGGGATTTTTTGCCCTGACTGAAATCGGCACGACCTTACGACATTTGGGCATGCTATGCACGTGTGTGTGTGTGTGTGTGTGTGTTGGTGTGTGGACGAGCTTGCGCAGATATGCTCAGATGCAACCAGCTGTGCCGAGGGGCCTGACCATTATTAATCCCCGGGATTATGGAGAGGGGAGGGGAGGGGGGGGGGGGAGTGAGCTTCTTTGCAAACCTTCAAATCACCGTAATTAAAGTGGAGCCTCTGGATGTCGACAAAATGTACTCAGAAACACCGTTAGCATGTAGAGATGAATGATATGGTGATAGGATTGTGATGTGGTTCGCTATTGGTGGGAATGATCATTTTGAGACTTTTATTTTTCCCTTAAAAAACCTTCATGATGTGACATTTTTGGGCGTTTGTACCAAACAAAAATGTTTTCTTCCACCTGGAGATAAAATGTGTAGGCCAGGGCGCCGTGATAATGGTGTACATTTACACATTTTACCCTTATCAAAAAATTGCAGCTGCTGTGATTTGGAAACTGCACTTGGTCATATATTGCGATATATATATTGATCATATTTAGATTAATTGTTCAGCCCTATTATCGTGTGATAACTGCTTCTCTTCCACAAAGAGAGATCGGTGTGTTCCCCTGTGCATTTTTATTGGCAATCTTTGAAAAATAAACGCATTCTGTTAAAAATAACCTGTTTTTCCTCCACAGATTCTCGTCTTATTGTCCACAACCCTCATTGTCATTTCACATAAACTGTGCTGCAAAGGCCAGACCTGAATGGTTTTAGTCAACGCTAATAGTAGAACTCCATTTAGCCTAATATACTGTAATAATTGCAGTCATTATATTATTTTCCCTGGGGGGGCGAGAAAAAAACTGCTATGATCTCAGAGTCAAAGAGCTCCATAAACGGGCCAATTTGGTCAATTAGTGCCCACCACCAGTGCGCCGCGGTGGGCTTAGTGACTCAGGAGTAGCACTGTCTTGTAACCACGGTGTCCCATGGATAAAGGAATGCCTGAGGAGTGGTGCCTTGGCATTACTCTGGGCTGACTGTCAAGCAGCGAGACGCCAACTCTATAGCACTTTATAGGCCCCTGCATCTTTAAACATAAACGATCTCACGAGCAATGCTAAGACATCTAAAAGACAAGAGTTCCCCCAAAGCGTCTCTTCAGTATTGTTTCAAATTAAATGCAAAACATTGAAACATTCTTAGTTTTTCTTTTAATCCTTTTGCGGTTCCTTGAGGCGGTAACCAGTGACATTAACTGTTGCATTAATGCACATCTTTTCTTTCTTTAAACGTCACCTTTTTTTGCTTATATTTTATATATACTGTATATATATTTTTTTTTGTGCATTTTTTAATCGCTTCTGTTATTACTCTCCATTTAATGTTCAATGCTAGGCACCAATTGCACAAAAGCACATTGCTTGCTTGCAAAGACTAAGGCAACAAAGCTGTTTCTGATTCTGATCCTGACACTGAAGACGTCAAACTGCAGCATCAAGCAAAAATGCAGACGTGGAGGTGACAGCTGACTTCACTATGTCTGCTCTGCACAACGTGACACACCTAAAGATATGATTGTAGCATGACGGCAGACAGGGAGTGTACGGGGGTCATAGTCTAGAAGTGTCTCAAGGGTGTCTCCTCCTCCTCCTCGCCCCGAAGTGGCCCTATGTCAACATGGCGGCCAGGTGGCAGGTGCTTAGGCCATAGAGTCTGAATGAATGTGATATGACTTTGGTCACCCAACACCTCCCAAGCCTCCCGAAGACAACCAGCAGGTTATTCAAGTCAGGGGACGGCAGAAGCATGCTGAACAACAGACGAATAGCTATACACCTAGTCAAACATATGTGGCAGGTCAGCCGGCGGCTACCGTGGCCCGCATTACATCATCCTCACCACCATCGTCATCACCATCATCATCATCATCATCACACAGCCTAGCTAGCGTGCATTACATCATCATCATCATCATCATCCTCACCACAATCATCATCACCATCATCATCATCACACAGCCTAGCTAGCGTGCATTACATCATCATCATCATCATCACCATCACCATCATCACACAGCCTAGCTAGTGTGCATTACATCATCATCATCATCATCACCATCATCATCATCACACAGCCTAGCTAGCGTGCATTACCTCATCATCATCATCATCATCACACAGCCTAGCTAGCATGCATTACCTCATCATCATCATCATCATCATCATCATCACACAGCCTAGCTAGCGTGCATTACATCATCATCATCATCGTCTAGCTAGTGTGCATTTGATCATCACAGTTTTTTAAGATAGCAAGCAACGCTCCTCGATGCTCTTGCTGGCTGTCTGACTGTCTGGCTGTCTGGCTGTCTGGCTCTGTCTCTCAAGTCAATTTAATTCAGGGCTTTATTGTTATTGGCAGGGGAAATATGCTCACGTTGGCATTGCCACAGCACATAAAAAGTAAGGAGGAGGAGGAGAAAAATAAGCATAATAACATAAACACACACACACACACATATATATGTACAGTATATGATAAAATAACTAACAAATGACATACAGTGTATAAAATGTATAATGCAGACTGTAAACTGTAATGTTACAGGAAAGTCTAAACATCGTATTAAGGTTTGTAGTAGTCGTACGCCTGGTAGTCTGGTTATGGCTACGGTAGTCAGCTGTCTATCTGTCCGTCTGTCTGTCGCCGATGTCGTGTATATGAGGTCACGGTCTGTATGTGAGGTCACGGTCTGTGTATATGAGGTCACGGTCTGTATGTGAGGTCACGGTCTGTGTATATGAGGTCACGGTCTGTGTATATGAGGTCACGGTCTGTGTATATGAGGTCACGGTCTGTGTATATGAGGTCACGGTCTGTGTATGTGAGGTCACGGTCTGTGTATGTGAGGTCACGGTCTGTGTATATGAGGTCACGGTCTGTGTATGTGAGGTCACGGTCTGTGTATGTGAGGTCACGGTCTGTGTATATGAGGTCACGGTCTGTGTATGTGAGGTCACGGTCTGTGTATGTGAGGTCACGGTCTGTGTATGTGAGGTCACGGTCTGTGTATGTGAGGTCACGGTCTGTGTATGTGAGGTCACGGTCTGTGTATTTGAGGTCACGGTCTGTGTATGTGAGGTCACGGTCTGTGTATGTGAGGTCACGGTCTGTGTATATGAGGTCACGGTCTGTAAGGTCAGACCTTTGTTCTCATCCTTTGTTCCCACCCAGGGCCACGCCCAGGGCCCAGGGCCATGCCCAGCCTTGTCCCCCGCTGTGTGCTAAGGTGTGCATGTGTGTGTCCCCGTTTGTGTGTGTGTGTGTGTGTGTGTGTGTGTGTGTGTGTGTGTGTGTGTGTGTGTGTGTGTGTGTGTGTGTGTGTGTGTGTGTGTGTGTGTGTGTGTGTGTGTGTGTGTGTGTGTGTGTGTGTGTGTGTGTGTACCCCTGTGTGCAGGCCAGTGGAGCAGGTCCGCGGAGCTGTGTTGTGTGCTGAGTCTGGACCAGTCGCCCACGGAGCAGAGGACCGGGTTCGTGTCAGTGCCTAGCAGCCCTGCCTCCTCCCTGGGCTGGAGCGATGACATCACACTGTAAGACCGCCCTCTACTGTATCATTCATGATTAGCCCTTTATTAGCCTCTCGTGGCGCTGTCTGGAAGAATCCATCCTGAAACCTGTTCTGTAAGGGAAGCAGCCACTCAGGAAGCTGATTGGCTGACCGATAAATGGACTGGTCAAGCTGGTCAAATACCCCTGTGTGTGTGTGTGTGTGTGTGTGTGTGTGTGTGTGTCTGTGTGTGTGCGTGTGTGTGTCTGTGTGTGTGTGTGTGCGTGTGTGTGTGAGAAACTGCCATTCCTCGTTGGATAGTTTTCTTTTAGCATGATGAACTAGTTTCCTTATTTACCAAGTGTGTGTGTCTGTGTGTGTGTGTGTGTGTGCATATCTCCTAACACAGTGGGTTCAACCGGACATCATGGGTCGGATTACATGATATGTGTGGACGCTCCGTTTGTATGTTAGCATTGCTCATCGGTTTCTCAGCGTGCCGCGAGCGAAGCACCCCGCGTCAGCACCCAGCCAGCACCCGAGTTTCCCAAACGTCAACGTTTCCTCCGGACTCAAGTGTTTTACCGTCGTCTAAACGTCGTGCTAAAGTGTGTTGGAGTGCGCTTTCACTGAAAAACCTTACACCAGCACTGTTCTTTCTCTTTCCCGGTGTGTGTGTGTGTGCGTGCGTGTGTCTGTGTGCGTGCATGCGTGTTATACAGGGACCTGCAGCCCGAGACCAAAGAGCTGAGGATAAGACTCCTGGAGCAGAACGGCGCCAGGGAACGTAAGGCAACACTCAATACCGTCATTTACCCGCGCTCAGCGCTCAGTGCTAGGTAGCGCGCAGCCCTGATGATGAGGCACAAAGTCCTGTCAGCCTGAGCACACACAAACACACACACACACACACACCACCAGCTCTGTGTGTTCTCTCTCTCTCTGCCCTCGTTTAGTTTAGTCGAGATTCCCCTGGTTAGGGTCTGCCCGAGATGGATCACGGAACACACCTGGTGTTACACACCTATATTTACATTTACATGTAGGGCATTTGGCAGATGCTTTTGTTCAAGGAAGCGACTCACAATAAGTACATTTGTAGAATGCATGTCGTATGACAATATATCGCTGAGGGTGCACTAAGATTAGTTTAAATATGAAGTGCTTGAAGTTTCAAGCATTCATCATAATTGCTAGGTTGACCCCTTGCCGGTAAACAGCAAGATAGCAAGGATAACATGCTAAGATAAGATCATAGCTAGGATAAGATGCTACACAAGCACTATTTTTAAGTGCCAGGATGTGTGAACATACAAGTAAGTGCTCAGGATCCAAGAGGGGACGGGAACCTGGTCGGCCTGGTTAGCCAGTGTCTCCTTTATATACGATGAGCAGACTCTTTTCTCCAAAGCTTCCAGTGAATTCAGATACAGGACGTTAATGAGCCATTCACTGAGAATCTAGCTAAGTGTTGAGGTGTCCCTGAGCAAGACGCCACCTAACCCTAACTGCTCCTGACGTGTTGGTTGTTACCTTGCATGGTTGGCACCGTCGTCGTTGTAAGAATGGGTGAATGTGAGGCAATACTGTAAAGCACTTTGGATAAAAACGCCATATGAATGCAATCCACCATTTAACATTGGGCATCAAAGCCAGTACTTTTTGTCTTGGTAGTCGAAGCCCTGAGGTACTACTACCACCTTATCCACCTTACCATTTTGAAGTAGCCTCATGCATATTTATTAGTCAGCCGTGTGCATGTGGACGTTGTTACCGAAGGAAATGAGGTCAAAATTAGGTCCACCCAATAGAACTGTCAGAAAACGCCGCAGAGGTCTGGTTCTAAATTGGGGGGGCGGGGTGGAGGTTAGATTAGACCTGCAAAACAATAAACTAGTTCACAGCAGCAGAGGCTACGGGGTCAATGGTGGTCAAGGCACCGTCCTATATAGGTCCGCAGTCAAAAGTGGAGGGTGTTTTATTGTCACATGTACAGGTACATCATAAACACAGGGCCATTGAAACAGTGAAAAGTTTCATAACATTTACATTTAACGGGCAATTTTGGTTCAGACCGCTTTGCAAACAAAAAATTATAATATACACACACATATATACTATATATATATATATATATATATAATAGAGAGAGAGAGTGAGAGTGAAAAATATTCATAATTAGATAACACAATATACATACAAAATAATAATAAAATGTATTGTTATTTAGTAAGAATTGATAATAAAATGTAATGTATACCACAGGTGGATGGGGAACTCATTGCACAGCAAGCAGTCAGACTTCAGTCATTCTTTCCACACTTCTTGTGTTTGGCTTTGCTTCCTCATCATTATTTTAAAATCTATTCTCCGCCGTGTTTTGTTGTGAACCGACGAGGCATTTGAATGGCAGCAGGGCTTGGCCTACTACTCTGCATATATCGTGAACAGCCCTGTGCACACACTTAGCATCACAGTGTGGCCCGCTGTTTGTTAGCATGTCGTCGTTGACACCTCGTCCAACGGTGTTGCGCAAACACAGCCGTGAGTCTCCGGGATGCATGGCCCACGTTGTCATGGAAACGCGCCACTCAGCTCCACTCGTCTGACATTGTTTTTGTGTGTCATTGTTGTTATACATATAATCCGTGTGTGTGTTCTTGTTGGATTTGTCGGCAACTCGTACATTAGTATGATAACTGTACATATATGCAGTGTAATCCCTGCAGATAAATGGTAAATGGATTGTATATCGCGCTTTTATCCAAAGTGCTTTACAGTTGCCTCACATTCACCCATTCATACACCGACGGCGGTGTCAACCATCAAGGTAACAACCAACACGTCAGGAGCAGTTAGGGTTAGGTGGTGTCTTGCTCAGGGACACCTCGACACTTAGCTAGGAGGCGGAGCCCGGGGATCGAACCAGCAACCTTCCTGTTGCCAGACAACCGCTCTTACCGCTCTCCTGAGCTACTGCCGCTCAGATATTATGTGGATGTGCTTTGTGGTCCACAATAAAAAATAATAACGCGTGATGTGTGATTGGTTGGACTCAGATGCCTGTTTTTGGGATATTCAACGAAAAGGGAAATGATTATAGACTAACTTACAGCAAATTAAATACGTACAAGGTATGTGCCTACCGTTTCATAATGTCGCGTCGTAGCACTCACATAGTTTCACGACATCATTTATTGCAGAACTTATGACATACATGCATGCAGACATACATGGTCTGTACTCACTTTATTCTATATTTTTTCATATTTTTAACATTTTAAACTGCCTTTTATATATTTTTTTATATTTTTTTATATTTCTTCTGGTCTTTTTTACTGTACACATTGTAAATATTCTGATCGCTCCGATTTGTGTTATCTGTATTATTCTTTTGCACATTTCCGCTGAGCATCGGCACTTTTTATTTCACCGCACATCACGACATAATTTATGTGTCTGTGACAAATAAAGTTCTTGAATCTTGAATCTAGCTCATATGCTATCCGATATGCTATCCCCCCTGTAGAGTTCCTGCCTGGGCAGGCCTCCATAGCGCTGGACGTGGGAGGTAAAGCCCCCACCGGGACCCTGACCGTGTCGGTGAGTCCCGGACATGGCCTGCCCCCCAACGTCACCGTCACCTTAGAGGTAAGTTACCCTGGAGGTGGGTCGGGTGGGGGCGGAGTAACCAAACAGAGCTGGAGTCGTAGCTATCTGTGGTGAGGTGGGCGAGCGATCGTGTTGGCTGACTAAACATAAGATTCATTATATTGATCAGATGTTTTTATTGAGTTGGGAGAAACAATGAGAGGTTAACGTACACCTTTTATGTGCCATGTGGGATATTTGTATAGTTATATTTGTTTGCGTAGTTATCCAAATGCCGTTGAGCTGGCAGGCTCAGCGTCGGTGGAAGTGTGGCAGCTGCAGTCAAATAATCTCTTCAGACTTTGATCTTGTCAGAAATTGACTAGAATTGACTACTTGAATGGAATAGAAATATGGTCTCCATCTTATGAATTAACTGTGTCCATATTTGTAATTTAGACTATTTCTTTTTTCAATTACGGGGGCACAAGAGTAGCAGTTGGCAAGCAGTTCATCAGTTTGAACTCACCAGGGTTTGTTAAACAAAAATGTGCTTCAAAAATATGTAGTGAACTCTACATCATTGATAACAGGATGGAAATATTAGAATTGTTATCTATTTATAAGTGGAAAATAGCCAAGCATGCGCGTATATAATGTGTAACGTGTATATAATAAATCAAATGTGTAACTACATATAAGATATAATAAATTAGTGGTGGGACTGCTATAAAAAAATTTATCGAATTAATTAGAGGCTTTGTAATTAATTATTCGCAATTAATCACATTGTAATCGCATATCAATATTTGACACGAGAAGCAACATTTTTCAATTCAATTTTGGTATACGAGTGAATCAATGAATATACATATACATATACATACGTTTAAGCAGCTAAATCCTGTTTATTTTAGGATGATGTACAGTATGTGTTTTTGTTGTGTGTATATGTTTTGTCTTGTTTGTTTTAACATGTGGAAAAATGTATAAAAAGATTTAAATAATAATAATACATAATATATAATGCTGCCTAATGAACATGGAACATAACACACACAGCTGCTGTATGTGGAGTCGGAGGGGTCACGCGCGGGTCACAGCCCGGGGTCCCTCCGCAGCTCCCTGACCCCCACCAAGAAGGTGGATGTGGATCGCACCATCATGCCAGACGGAACCATCGTCACCACGGTTACCACCATCCAGTCCCGGCCCAAAGACCGCAACCCAGGTACTCTGTCTACTATCTACTATTTACTAATCACGAGTTTTATGCTAGTTTAACAATATTACTGTACTGCACGCGGACACTTTTACTACATTTTGCACCACCAGCCAGAGTATTGTTACTCTTACTTGTCACTTTTTACTTTTTACTGTACTTATTAGGTACTATCTTCTAATTGTTCAGAGTTGTTTTAGATTTTCTGTATAGAAGAATACTGTTTAGAAGAGTACTTTTTACTGTAATTATTAGGTTGTTTAGAGTTGTTTCAGAATTTATGTTTAGAAGAAAACACGCAGAAGTGAATGGGGAGTAAGCATTCCATTTTACTTGTTACATTTGGCAATAAAGTGAATCTTGAATCTTATGGGTAATCTTGGTACAAATCTTATACAAGACTGGAGAGAAAATGTCCGCACGGATGTCCTACGTGGTCAGAATACTTCATGCGTAGAAGAAGTTTGGCATGATAACAACATTACTTTTCCATCAGTTTTTGTAACTTGCCGACATCTCTGCCGATCTCTGCAGACAGCAACCTCGTGTGTGATTGGTCAGAACAGCAAGGCGGGAGCGTGATTTCTTTTTGGGTCTGACTTCCCCGTCTCCACGGAGACCCTAATTGGTCTCAACTAATGGATTGTTCAGTGACTACACCGAAGGCATTCAGTATAAAACAAGTTTGTCTGCAAATGACTTCTTTGGTCCAAAATCAATCTACTTCTTTTGAAGTATGATGAACAGCTTTACTGATAACAGCAGGCCATTTTTGTGGGGAGTTTATCAGTGTGTGTGTGTGTGTGTGTGTGTGTTTCACGACATGTTGGTGTATTATTTCTTTCTTTGTAGGTGAATCCCCATCGCCCTCTCCCTACAAGGTGGAGGTGACGGAGAAGGGACCCACCGTCCTGTCTGACAGCAGGGGCAGCACCACTCCCCCACCAGTCCCCAGCTGTGAGTCGTAGGGAACACAAACACCTTCTGTAGCTTTCCTCCTTGTGGTCGCTCATATTTAAAGAAACGGTCTTTGGACCAGAAAACAAATGACACAAGACCGTTATAGCGTTATGGAATGTGTTCTTAATTTGAAGTCATTCATTGTTAAAACTAACTTGTTGTGCTACTCTGATATGAAAATGTATGAAAGTATATTAGGATATATGTAGGAAAATGTTTGTAACTACAAGGGGCGTGTGCCAGCTTTAGAATGAGATGAGTTTGAATGACTTTGAATATTCTGTTTTGTATTTCTTCTCCATGTTTTTTCTGTGTGTGCATGTGTATGTGTGTGTGTGCGTGCGTGTGCATGTGTGTGTGTGCGTGTATATATATATATGTGTGTTTGTGTGTGTATATATGTGTGCGTGTGCGTGTGTGTTTGTGCTTGCGTGTGTGTGTGTCTGTGTGTGTGTGTGTGTGTGTGTGTGTGTGTGCGCATCTGTGTGTGTGTGTGTAATCCCCCAGTGAGCAGCCCCGTCCCCAACGGCCTGGACCCCGTAGCGGAGATGGCCATCCGGCAGCTGACGGACCCCTCGTGCCGAGGCTCCGGCAAGACCCCCACTAAACGGAGCACGCTCATCATCTCAGGGGTGTCAAAGGTCAGGGCCTCCTCGGAAACTATGTCACCGCGTTTCTGCGCTGCTAATTAGCTAGGAGACCTGTGGAAAGCCAGCGAACCAGGCCAGTGCACGAGCGACACGTCCGACCGAATCTGTGTCAAATGGTTCTTCCCCTACGCTGTAATTGGTGTAGTCCAAAAAAAATGTCTATCTATTAATAGGACACCTTACCTTACTTGGACATCAACATCTGCTAAACTCAATCAGGAGTCATTTTTCACCTGTTCACTAATAATTCTATGTACTGTACATTGATCATGTATGCCCTGATAGGTCAAATAGGTTTGAATGCATTTATTCCAAGATTCAAGATTCCTTTATTGCCATATGTAACAGTACTATGGAATGCTTACTCCACATTCACTCCTGCAGTATTCTTCTAAACATAAATTCTAAAACAACTCTGAACAATTAGTAATATAGTACCTAATAAGTACGGTAAAGAGTAAAAAGTGACAAGTAAAGTAGCAGTACTCTGGCTATTGTGCAAAAATAGTCAATGTAGTAAAAGTGTCCACGTGCAGTACAGTAATATTCTTATACTAGCATAAAATGGTAATTAGTAACTAGTAGATAGGACAGTAGCAGCAGCATGTGACGATAAAGTATAATGATAAATGATAAGTAACCAGTGCAGTACAGTACAGTACAGTGAGAGTGCCTGCATGCTATGTATATGCTATTCCGCGTATATAACGATGCGTTGTATGCGTCAGTGTAACACAGAACTTTTTTTTTCCCTCCCCATGAGCCAGGCCCCCCTCGCAGAGGATGACCACGCGTTGTCGACGGGCTACGCCGTGGCCATGGATGCGGCCATGCACACTACGAACCACCCCCACCAGCAGGGGGCGGTGCAGCGGCAGGACCCGGACGAGAGGACGCCGTCCGATGTGTCGGAGCGCCCCTCGGTGGACGACGTGGAGTCCGACACCGGCTCCAACGGTGCCTTGGAGACGCGCAGCCTCAAGGATCACAAAGGTAGCGCTGGCTTTAGGCACCGCCTTCCTTTTCACTTCTGCACCTTCTGCACTTTTTCACACTCTACTGCTCCGGCATGATGTTGACAGTCCCTGTGCAAAGCCAGGTCCCAAGAGCCACTGAATTGATTTAAGATTCGAGAAGTTTAATTGTCACATACACATACAGGATGTGCAGTGAAATGAAAAAGTGGCGATGCCCAGCGGAATGTGCAAAAGAACAATACAATACAAATAACACAAATTGGAGTGATCCAATATCCACAATATTTACAGTATATATAGCAAAAGAAGCAGCAGGGATGAGAGATATAAACAAATAGGCTTCCTTTATTTAAGTAAGACTATGTAGACTGTATCCATTTTGCCATTTATCAATTTTTTATGTGACTCTTTTTAGAAAGATTGTTCATTGTTCATCTTTTAAGTTATTTGCGCATCAAAAGGTCTTTAGCTTTGAGTTGGGTTTTAATTATAATTATAGACTTGTTCTTTGATGCAAAAAATCTGCATCAAAGTTGTTAGAAAATGCTATTGAAATCTAAATAGCGAGCATCCAATAAAGCATTAAAATGTACTGTAAAAGTGTGTACATGTTGGCTCATTGACGTTAACCGTCGACTGTCGTCACGGCGATCCAACCACGTGTGTCTCCTCCACCTCCCCTCCCGTCCTCCAGTGGGCTTCCTCCGCAGCGGCTCCAAGCTGCTGTTCCGTCGGCGGCGCCGCAAGAACAAGGACCCGGCGATCAGCCAGTCCCATGAGGACCTCTCCCAGCTGAGCCCCGCCCCCTCCTCGGCTTCCGGCCCCGCCCCCTCCGCCTCCGGCCCCGCCACCGGCACCTCCACCCTCACGCGCAAGAGCTCCGGCAGCTTCTCGCGGCGCCTCATCAAGCGATTCTCCTTCCGCTCATCGTCCGGCAAGTCCAAGACTGCTGCCAGTCCCGCCGCCGCCAATGGGGGTGGCGGCGGGAACTGATCGATCATGGGGACCGCAGCATCGCAGCATCGCAGGGTGACTTTAGTCACCCTGCGTCTGCGGACATTGTCACCGTCCTCCCCTGACACCCAGAGGATGCTAAACACAATGACGTTGTTCGTGACAGCAGTAGCTCGGGAGGTAAGAGTGGTTGTCTGGCAACAGGAAGGTTGCTGGTTCGATCCCTGGGCTCCGCCTCCTGACGTGTTGGTTGTTACCTTGCATGGTTGACGTCGGTGTATGAATGGGTGAATGTGAGGCAATACTCTAAAGCGCTATATAAATGCAATCCATTTACCATTTATGACATCACAGACGGAGCGGATATGTGCCCCAGGTGGGCTGTCGTCTCTCCTGTCTCTGCAAGGATTCCTCTGGGAGGGTCTTGACCACCAATAAGGAAGTGTAGGGCTGGTTTATTTAAAGGGGCATCGGGTACGATTTTTTAGACTTTGACTTAATGGGTAATAGGACTACTAGAATATTCCTGTAGATTGTTGCAATATGTGAGTTGTACATGACAACGACTCAAATGTTTCTTATATGTTAGTCAAATTAAGGATTAGATGTATGTAAGACAATAAGACATTAAGACAGTGTGTACTACTCCTGACCTTGTAAACAAAGAAACAAAACCACCCTGGACAACTGAACACAGTGCTCCTGTATGAAGAGGATACAATTGCGGAAATGCTGTAGGCGCTTTTAAACACAAGGGGGCACTAGAGAGGGGGATTGTAACCTTATCAACTATTTATTGACATACCAATATATTATTATTGTTTGCACTCTGGATATGGTTTTTATTTCTTTTTCATTAGCACATTATTTTATTAACCGATTTGAGTCACATAGGACTTTAGAATAAAGTGATGTATTGCTCTGACTTTAAAAAAAATCAAGTGCTATTTTACTTAAGATGTGTGTTTGAGTTGTTATGGTATGAATATTGCTTTGGGTGTTTCATTTTGTTTTGTATCGTAAATTTAAATGAATAATTTAATAATTTATAAGTTCATTGATGAAGCAATGCCTCGATCTTAAATTAGGTGTACAATTAACCAAAATTGTTGATGTTTTTTAATAAGGTTTTTAAATGTAACTTAAAGTCGGCGGGTATTGTTTGCTTTTGTTTGGTAGTTCCATGAAGAGACATACTCAAATGCTCGCAAAAACATGTCTACTTTCTTGTCTTTCTAAACAACTGATTCAAGACAACTATTGCAGCCTACAGAAAGCCTTACAAGCATAACAAAAAACAACAACCATAAAGGCCAATAACACAGCCCATGATTCATAAATCATGGGCTGTGTTGGTTTGCTACCGAGTGAAAACCTGTTAAAGTTACATCAGCAACCGTCAGACTGCTGAAAATACCAATCACTAGTAACTTTAAATGTAGACTATATTTAACAGAAGTGATATATTTGAGGTATTCCATATGACCAATGTAAAAAAGGAGAAATCTGTAAATGTGTTAATTAATCTGTTTGTTCACAGATTAAGGGTACACGTCAATGAATAAACCAATTGTTTTTTTAAAGGGTATTCTGTTTATTTGATTTTTTTTTTTTACCCTTTCCCCAGAGAGCAAGCACATGGCCGAACCATAACACCAGATCATTCTGGGGGCCAACAGGCTGATCTAGTGCTAGGGAGAGAGCTAGGGGCGACTGTGGCAAGGAAAAACTTGGGAGGAACCAGACTCTCTGGGGTGTCCCATCCTCCTTTGGGATGTGTGTGTGTGTGTGTCTGTGTTAGTGTCTATGTGTGTGCTAGTGTGTGTGTGAATTTGTGTTTGCGTGTGTGAATTTGTGTTTGCGTATGTCCCTAGCCCCAGAGGTTCCAGAGGCCGATGACGCCACCCAGGCTGGAGGACGATGCATCTGACTCGGAGCTGCTGCTCATGCTGGAAGTCCGTGCATCTGCCTCGGAGCTGTGGTCCTGGACAGAGGTCAGTGCATCTGCCTCTAAAAGGTTGTCTGAACTATGAATAAAGAAATGCCTTTACCAACATGTCTGCTTTATCTTTGTCTGTCACTGCTGTCCCATCATTATCTTTCATTACAGGGTAATACCACTCCCTCCTGTTCCCGCCCATTTTCTAAACCATCCCCCATACTTCTCCTTCCGGTGTTCTACCTATTTTGTCACGAAATGTTTGCTTCCTGTCCTTCTAACAAGAGCCTGTGTTTTCTTGTACTGTATTACATGCTGCCAATTATGTGTATTTTTAAGTATTCTGGATGCCTTATTTCTTTCTTTCACTGCCTTACTACATTCTTCTGTCCACCACTGGACTGCTTTTCTCTTCAATCTTCCTTTACTTCTAGAAATGGACCCCGTTGCTGCTTCATATATTCCTGTACTTATTTTTTCATTTAATTTATTCACATCCCCATTCCCCGCAATTAACCTCATATTCTGTTCACACAACTACTGGAATTTGTCCCATTCTGCTTTACTAAAATTACATTTTCCTTGTCCTTGTCCTGCCACCAGCTCTGTCCTCATATCCACCATGCACAGTATTGGATAGTGATCACTCCCTATTGTTGATTCCTCCCATACACTACTCCCAGTCACTACATTTGATACTAGGGTAAGATCAAGAGCTGACTGGTTTCCTGTGTTGACATCAATTCTGGTTCCTCTCCCATCATTTAAACATACTACTACTACATCCTCCTCCCCTTTCCCAAGCACTCTACATGGGAGTAGCAAAAGTAGCACATCCTCCCCCTCCCCTCTGTCTCTTAGAGTAGCTCCATATCCCCGTATAAAGAAGTCCAGATGAGGCTTGAGCCATGTTTCCTGTACACAAATGATATCTGGCTTGTCTAGTCCACTCTACTGGGCTGGTCCACCCAGGGCTAGTAGACCCTGCTGGGCCGATCCACCCTGCTGGGCTAGTCCACCCTGCTGGGCTTGTGTACCCGAGCCTGGGGATCAGCTGCCAGGCTGGAGGCCACCCGGGGTTGGTGGTGGGCCCGAGTGTAGGACGGCACAGGAGACTTGAGGACAGATCCACGAGACTAGGGTGGACTGCCGGCCCACCTGGGCCACCGCAGCAGGGCAGGGGATACGGTGGGTGCCCTGGAGGAGGTGGGCTTAGCTGGCTGTGGACAACATAGTGTTAGTCTTGTGAGGTCTATGAAAGATTTCTACCGACAACAGGAATGTACAGCAATATATCCAATGTACATTTTCCCATGATCTAGCTCATAAACACAGAACAACGCAACTCAGTGAAAATCAAGGTGAATTTTGAAGAAGAATTGAGCTACTAGCCAGAGTTTTCAAAGTCACTACTTCTATAGGGCCTGGATACAGATACAATCGAGTGTGAGTGAGCATGTGTTTTTACAGATGACTTCTGAGTGGTTTCTTGTGGAGAAAAAGGGTCCCATCCTCTCTATATGGTCATCTGTCTGTTCACCTCCATCATGGGGGTCCACCTGTACAAACCATTAAATGACTTGTACACCCCTGTGCGAGTGTGAACATAACAGGGGTACCGTAAAAGCTGTTTCACCACTCACCAACAGCAGACTACTATGCAGCCTCCTTTCAAAACAAATGGCACAGCGTTCCGAGCTAGCTTATATGCAGGGTTAAGCTCCTCCCCACAATCAATTCAATTGACTACAGCTGTCAGCCCAAAACTGGGTGATTGACCCACTCAGTCCAATACAATAGGAGGCCACAAAGAGGTAAAGGTAAAAGTTCTCAATCGCTCTACCAACACTGCTACAACATTAATTTTAAGGAAATGTCTCTACCAACTCTACAGTGAGGTCTACTTACTCTTTTGGAGCATATTGTCTGTACATGTGCACATTCTCATATGACAAACTTAAACCAGTTAAAAATAGGCTACCACAAGGACAAGCGGGACATTTGTTTACATGGTAAAGACTGTAGACACTTGTACACGGCTGCCAACTTTTCAGAAACTCAAGGAGTGAGAAAATGTGAGTGTTAGTAGGCTAATACCTCATGAGTGAGTATTAATAATAGACTTCTCACGAGAACTCTTATTATAGACTATGTAAACGTGTTAATTGCAAATACAACACATGATTGTTCGAAATCAGGGCCTATTCTGTAGTGGCTGACTAAACAAATTAAACAAGACGGTAGAATTTAGTAGGCTCTGAGTGTTTTATTTCAAATTGAGCATTTAAAATATGCATGTCTTCATACCGTAACTATCCACAAGGAGGCGCAGCTAATTTCATGGTGACAGCCTCTATATAAAAATGTTACCATAACATTGTAATAACTTCCCAATATGACAACCCTGAAAGTCAAAACATCATATTCATACTTTCACTTCCACATTTCCTTGTCTGACTGTAGATTTGAACTATAAAAGACATCCAAGTGTCTTGTTATGCATGCATGGGTACTGTATGTTGCTGATGCAAACTTTTGCAGTCATTACAAAGCAGTCTGGTTCTGGTTTTACTGGTATTACACTGACATTTATGTATTGGTGTCTTGTGATCCTACAATTATCTACTCACATCACCATTGTTGTATATATATGGTAAGATATACTTCAGGCTGGGTAAAAAAAACATTGATTTGAATTCAACACTTCTCAGGGCTGTGTGTCAATATACCGTACAAGATATTAACTTGTTAGTATTATCCGTTCTTCAAATGACAAAAAAAACTAACAATTGTCCTTAGAATGGGAGCTAGGTCTATTATATGTGCATACATTCACATTCAGAACCGCATGTACACATTTTGTACTGTGCTAAAGACTACATTAAGCTACAAAATAAGAATCCTGATCACTTGAGGTCAAATGTAAGGCCATTAACACAGAGGCATCATACATTTGACTTTTATTTGACTTTTGACCTGCTGCAAATCCCCAACAAAATCACAAAACATGTTCTGAAAAGGGTCATGAAATTATTGTCAGACGCCATTTTATCAAATGCCCTCAATGTGAAAATAATGTTTACTAGATTGCATATAAATGATTTAGCCTCTCGGTCTAATGATATATCTCTGTCTAGTTTGACTAGCAAGCATTGTTGCATTTGCTGACCGCCAAAAATTTCAAAACAAAGAAAAATGTGAAGTTATTTCCGCTGAGACGTGAGGGGCGTGTACACACACCAATGGGATAAAGGAGGGAAAATCATGTTCCTGTATCGCTCACATGATTGGTCAAAGGCAAGTACTCCAACCAATCATTACTTCATTCAGAAGCTAAACAGCCTATCGACGCTTTGGGCGGGGCCTGTGCTGCGTCGATATATATCCGGGTTGATGCCCAGCAGCAGCATTTTAGGACAGAGCCGCAGTCTCGTTGTAATTAGCAGAACCAAAGCGTGGAGCAGATCGACCATGTCTGGACGAGGAAAGACCGGAGGCAAAGCCCGCGCCAAGGCCAAAACCCGCAGCTCCCGCGCCGGGCTGCAGTTCCCCGTGGGCCGCGTCCACCGTCTGCTGCGGAAGGGGACTACGCCCAGCGGGTGGGCGCCGGAGCCCCCGTGTACCTGGCCGCCGTGCCTCGAGTACCTCACCGCCCGAGATCCTGGAGCTGGCCGGGCAACGCCGCCAGGGACAACAAGAAGACCCGCATCAATTCCCCCGCCACCTCCAGCTGGCGGTGCGCAACGACGAGGAGCTCAACAAGCTGCTCGGCGGCGTGACCATCGCGCAGGGCGGCGTGCTGCCCAACATCCAGGCCGTGCTGCTGCCCAAGAAGACCGGCCAGGCTGCGCCGAGCACCGGCAAGGCGGGAAAGAAGGCCTCATCTCAGTCCCAGGAGTACTAGCTCCTCAACGACTATACCCCAAAAGGCCCTTTTAAGGGCCCGCCCAACTCACTGAAGAGGCAACTCCTGACTCATTCGTTTCATTTCTTGTGTACATTTAGCGTCCCCCTTCCAGACGATTTTGAATAAACCCTTTTTATTTTGTAAGCTGGCCTGACTGGTGATTTGTATGTTATGGTGTTGCTGTAGATCCGGTTGTAACTGGTCTTGGCTATCTATATATATTCAGCTGTTCCCTAGTCTAAACTTACTTTACATGAGACTCATTGCTGATGCATTTCTGTCAGTGAACTGGTAGTGTTACTACTCTTCGTGGTACAGCGTGGCCATTTTGAGCATGTCGGTTAGTTGGCACTTTTGTCTTTACTACAGTCTAGTGGGGCTAACTTCTGCAGCAATTTGGTACATAGCTTGTGTGAGGTTCTAGTTCCAGTTCCCACAGATCAACCGCTCTGCTACACATAATGTATTAGCTCAGTATTAAACAAGAGCTGTGAGGTAAAACGAGACATAAGAGCTCAAAGCAGGCGGTTCCACTGTATATCCTGATTTCAAAATGTCATTCTCATTCAATGTACTGAACAAATACCACACGTGTAATTAGACTCACTATCTCCCTATGAAGGTTTGTATTATAAGCACAATAGTACAAATTCCATGGCTGCATATATTTGGTAGGCCAGTCCGGATGTCGAATTTCCCGCCCTGGCTTCCTATTGGACCATAAAACCGCAGGCCTCCGAACGTCATCAGACGCATGCGCATTACGCGGTGTTTACATCCGCTGCCTCGCGTCACACTGTTGACCGTAACTCTAACTGTAGAGGAGCACCAGGTGTTTCCTCAAGTAAAACAACACAAGACAACATGTGTGAACAACAATACGTTCTAGTACTGTGACAGGTGTTGATACTACACGGACACAGAGTCATATTAATGAGAATAATAATAATACACTTTCTTTGTTTAGCACATTTCATACAATACATGCTGCTCAAGTGCTTTACATAAAAAAAAATTAAATTAAATAAAAATAGAGGCATAAAAAGTCAATTAAAACTACAAAACTAACTACAAAAGGGACAATTTAGACGACTGTACCAACTCAATGGGTGCATGTTCATCTGATCTGTCCCTATATTTTCACTAAACTATTTTCGGAATGGATATGCACTCGACTCATTTCACCACCAGGGATCACTGTTTTCTTGCATTACAAAAGACATGAAAATGTCACTGAAGTAAAAAGTTAACTCAGGCATTGTGGATTAACAATGTGTTGTTTAACTTGTGAAGACCTCACTACAATAGATAGACTAATAGCATTGAGTCAACAGCCCAGTAACTTGCACATCTGTAGCAAGCAACTAGTAAGTAAGTAAAGTACTTACTAAAGGCTTAGAAGCATCAACAGAGATCAATAGAATAACATCCATAGTCTGGTAATTTGCATACTGATATCCATCCTAACTTGAGTACTGACATTGCTGTGATATGCATGTTGATATTTTGGTAAAGAGAAAGTCTAGCACTTTCTATTGAGAGTCTATTGTGAGTCATCAATCCACAAAATAATATCAGAACAATTTGGCCTATAGTCAACCTTGGAAATCATTTGCATTCAGATTGATGAAAGATGTGTGATTGCTCAGTGTAAGATCAATCACCATCACGTAGTCCTCTGTTTTGTGTATTATTCTTATTTAATTTCACTCATATGTGTATAGAGGAGCTAAGATACAAACCTGTGAAGTTTCTGGCAACCTTGTGCCGTTTTGTTTCATGTTTGCTTGTGAAGGAACGCATGACGCACGGATGGGCTACTCGGACTGAACCATTACTCACGGCTCTCAAAACGTCCAGCATTCAAACTTTCCAGCTGAGAGGAAAAATGGTTTGACCCGCCAAGATTGTTTCATTTGCAGACGGGCGGCCAGAATGTGGATGGATTTTGTCTGCCTTGAACAGATAAAGCAAAGCAAACCATTATCCTTTCGCTTGATTAATATTACTTGAGACACATTTTTCTCTTTTTTTTTTTTTTTCTGGTCCATCATCATCAATATCTTCACCCTCCTTCAAAATCATTAAATATGTGACATGACTGAAACACAGATGGAAGAAAAAACGAAGCAGAGTTTTGACATTGATGGTATGGTTTCCATGGTTACCCATTACAGTGTGAAGTTTTCCAAAACAAGTAAGTGTTAATTGGAGCTGAGATCATGGAAAATAGTGGGAAATAATGAGAAAGCAAGTCTAAATTTAGAGTTTGGTGATTTTTATTTGGTACAAACATGTGCAAGAAGCAAAAGCACACATCAGATCCAAAATTAGACCAAGTTGTGCTCCCACCAGGGAGTTGTGGACAGTTAAACACTCACTGGGCTGAACGGCAGAACAAATCTGCCTTTTGTTAATACTGGAATGTGTGTTGTGTGTGTGGTGCTGTGTGTGTTGTGTGTGCGTGTGCGTGTGTGCGTGTGGGAGCAACAGCAAGACAGATCCCACTCGAGACAAAAAAGAAGAGTGCGGCAGATGTAGATGGATGGATGGATGGAGGAGATAAAGACAGGGAGAGAGGGAGGGGGTGAGGGAGAGGACGCGGGGCCACAGGTGTGGGCAGGGGAGAGGGGGGGGCGAGGGGGGCGGCGACTTGCATGCGTGGGGGGTGGGGGTTTCCTGGGTGCGCGCACCACCGCGGGGATGTCCCGAGGGGGGAGAGGACCAGCCAGCATCGCCTTTCTCCCAGCGGGGAGAACTGGGGGAGGACCTGACCACGGCGTGAGCCTTTGGATGTATGCTGTGCTCTGCGCTCAGGAACGCATCTCTGGTAATGACAACTGCTTTACATAAGTACTTACTGACTACTTTACTCACTGATGGCTACTACATGCTGCTTACTGACTTACTACCGTGTGTGTGTGTGTGTGTGTGTGTGTGTGTGTGTGAGAGAGAGAGAGAGAGAGGGAGAGAGACAACAATTGTGAGAGAAAAAGAGAGAGAAGTATGTGTGTCAGTATGAATGAGAGAGAGAGAGAGAGAGAGAGAGAGAGAGAGAGAGGAGAGGTTGAACAAGCCTCTCTTGTTCAATCTCGGGTTTGAGTGTCCTAATCTCAATGGGGCCAACGGGTTCTTTACAAAGTGAGTGTGTGTGTGTGTGTGTGTGTGTGTGTGTGTGTGGCTGTGCATCCATTTGTGTTGTAGTTTAAATGAAAGACACTATTGTCCCTTTTCCTCCTTAAGTACTTGTATCCCAATATTACACAAAGGCTCAGTCTCAATTTCACCATATAAGATACCATGAAACTAAACTATATAATTTAACTAGAGCAGGTGATGATGATGAAGAAGATGAGGATGATGATGATAGTGATGAAGGTTTTGTTGGTTCATGGCCAAAAAGGGGCTTGTTGGAGTGTAGAAGTTAGAGAGGAGGTGGGAGGAGAGAGGAGAGGAGGAGAGAGGAGAGAGAGGAGAGAGGAGGAACAAACAGAGCGAGGATTCTGTGAATGGAGGTGGTTTCCTGGTGTGGGAGATCCGGTCCCTCTGAGGGCTGTCTCCACCAGGTCCCTGGCTGACACGTGTACAACACACTCAGCCATTCAAGGAAGTGGTATGTGGGAGGTCAGTGCAGCGGTGATGGCTGTGCACTGCTCTTCTAGGCTGCAGATTTCTGACCTCTCCTATTCCAGTGCTTGCACTGCTGCCTCACAGCAAGAAGGTCCTGGGATCGATTCCCGCCTGGGGCGCTATTGACTGTGGGGTGCCCAGGTGGGTGATCTCCCGGCCTTTCTGTGTGGAGTTTGCATGTTCTCCCCGTGCTCCGCGGGGTCTCCTTACGGAGTAAAAGAACCCCAATTAAAAAACATGTGAAGATCGCCTCTCCTGTCCACATCCCTGACCAAGATGTGGACGTAAAACCTGGAGCTGTTGGTCCCCGGGCGCCGTCAAAATGGCTGCCCACTGCTCCTGGCAGAGGACAAATTTCCGCGGGCCACCCTCCCTGCATGCGCATGTGTGTGTGTGTTTGGCGGCCACCACTTCCTGCTGTGTGTTGTGTGACCATTACATATGTGGATTAATAAAGATCTTCTTCTTCTTCTTCTTCCAATTGTGTGATTTATGGGGTCGAGCACACTAATCAATTTCTTCTCTATTTGTGTTACCCTGAGAGAAGACATATCACAAATAAGTCAAACATAAATAGAGGATTTGGGGGATGTCGTGATTGTTCTAAACATTGACAAAGTGGATGAGTCCCACATGTTGCTTCATACGTCTGCGGGCTGCGTGCACCGTGGTGAACAGGTGTGCCTGCAGGGCCATGGGAGCCCTGAACGGGATTATCCTAGCGGTGAGAAACAGCACCGCACTGCAGCGACATTTTGTGGGTTTTTTTTAGTGGTGTCCCAGTTCCGCACCTCTGGCCCCATGTGTCTCACAGTTTGCCGTTAAAACTCGGATGTGCTCTGGCTCCACGACCGAGAGGTGTGAGATTTGGGTCCCCCGCCCCCCCCTCCTCCTCCTCCTCCTCCTCCTTCTCCCTTTTTCCCTTCTGTGGCCGGACGGACAGAAACTCCAGGCGTCTGGTCTTCAACTCTCGTTCATCTGAGCTAGCTCCAGTTCTAACGCTGTAACTCGCTCCCACGGGAACCGGTGGGAGAAAGTGTGTCCCTGGATGTTTTTTTACGACCAGCCCGTGAGACTGCCAAGACGTTTAGTCTTCACCGTCTTCCTGTTTATCCGCAAAGAACTCAGGAGATGGCTTTTCAACGTCCCTGGAAAAAAAACAAAATGTGTTTTTTCCCCCCACCACCGGTCCCAAGAGAGGAACCATCCCTTTGCGTATCCCCCATTAACACCCACAAGATACTTCAGTTTTTACACTCCTGATAGATGGAATAGGCTGCAGGACTCTCTCAAACTGGACTGATTTGTTTCTATGGAAAATTTCAGGGAGCTTTTAGAGGATGCATTATGTGGGCATTGCACGTGCTTCTCATAGTCTAGTTGGTATTTGAACCTGTGAATTTCATGTGATTTTATATTGTTTTATATGGTTTTTTATATACTGTAATGTTTTAAATGTGTTTTTAACTTGTGCTGTAATCAGGGGCGTCCTTGAAAAAGAGATCTCGCTCCCAATGGCCCTCCCTGTATAAATAAAGGTTGACACACACATTAGCGGTGTTTGCTGTGTTTTCCGCCCTCCCGTACGTTTCAAGTGACTATATGATTAGCCCCCCTGCACACCGCCGACCTCCACTCTCTGTTGCCTTGACTCAAACGGCCGTCCATCTGGTGAGCATCGCGGCCTCTGCCTTTTCCCCTCCCTCTGCATTTCCGCCGGCTCTTCTGAAATGACCTCGACCATGGGAAATGACTCGAGAGAGAGAGAGAGAGAGAGAGAGAGAGAGAGAGAGAGAGAGAGAGAGAGAGAGAGAGAGAGAGATCTATAGTACTCTTTCTTTCCGTATTTCCCGTCTCTCTCTCTCTCTCTCTCTCTCTCTCTCCCACTCACTCTCTCTCTCTTTCTCTTTCTTTCCTCTCTCTTTCCGCCAAAAGATGTTCCTGTGGGACGTTTTGAAAGAGATGGCTCATGGGCTAGCTGACTTCCTGTGGAACACAGTGTTTTTGTATCCCAGGCTAGGATAATACACAGCTGTGCTAAACAAGCCATTCCTTCTCCTCCACTTCAGACACCCACCTCCCCCCCCCCGCCTCCTCCCCCCTCCTCCTCCCCATAATAGTACTACGACTACTCCAACCACCTGACCCATTTGTATTACTAGGCCAATCATGTGTATACGTGTCTTCAAACAGGAAGTTATCAGGGGTTTTTTTTTAATGCCGTTTGTGTGGAAAAACCCAGATTCCACCCAGGATGCCGTCGTCGCCGTTCCACAGTCTGCCAAACAAACACGTGTGTCATTGTTAGCTTGAGCGATCTGAAACAAAAATAAACGGACGACCGCCACGCAACAGAGCACGCCCGGTGACACGTACCTACGGCTCTCCTGTAATCTCGAATCCCGAGGCTCAAAATGAAGTGTTTGTGTGTAGCGGCCGACGAGAAGTTTGCGAAGGAGAGCGGTGTTTGTTCAGTCATGTCTTGTATTTGTGCTGTGATTAGTCACTCCGGGCTTGGTCTTGGCCTTTGTGGTTTCTGTGAAGAGCTGTGAAGAGAAACCCGCGAGGACAGACCAGTCTGGTGGTTAGGGTGTCTGACTCCCCAGCCCAAACGTACCCGGCTTCCATCCCCAAATGTCCTGTAGCCTATACCTGTAGAGGCATCCCACCCTGAGCAAGATATATACCTGCTCCTTCCTGTTTCTGTTTCATAGAGAGAAACAATCACTGTTCACTGTGAGTTGCTTTGGGTAAATGTCTCAATAACTAAATAGTAAAAAAAGAACATAATTTATCATTTCAATATCTTAAAATGTCAGAATAACCTGAATGAACACAAGCTGATGTGGCAATCTGAACAGGAAGGTTAGACATGGCACGAGGGAGACCTTCAGAAGCAGGCAACGTTGTGTTTAGGAAGAAGACACCCCAAATGCTTCCACCCACCCAGCCCACCCCTCTTCTGGGATCTATGCTGGGATGGGGTGGGGTGGTGTTGGGGGGTGGGTGTGTGGAGGGAGGGGAGGGTGTAACCCACCCTGCACCGGGACGGGGTGGGTGAGCGAGGGGAAGGGGGTGGTGGTTATGACGGACGGTGATGAAGGGGGTATGTCGGGTGCAGCCCCGGTCGGTGGGTGGGTGGGTGGGTGGGTGGGTTGAATGGAAGTGCGCGGGTGGAAGATATAAACATGAACCTCTATAATGGACTCTCTAACCCGGGCGATGGGCTGGGAAGTAGCTTGCTGGGACGTAGCTAGCTGCGCTAAGTGACAAGCAGCAGCAGCAGCAGAAGAAGAAGAAGAAGAAGAAGAAGAAGGAGAGATGGAGGAAGACAAGATGGTGAGGGCTCGCTTGTCTCGTCGTTTAAACCCGCCCCGGTGCGGTGGTGGTCGGTTAGCGCCATGTGGTGGAGTGTAGATCATTGGATCATACGTTGTGTGTGTGTGTGTGTTCTCAGTTATGCTTAACTCTGTGACTATATATGAGTTATAAATGTGTCACATCTACAAGTCGGGACTCATTAAGTCATGACGAAGAGTGGATTATTCACAGCATTGTGTATTTTTATAACCCGTTTCCAAGCGCTCACCGACTCGTCAATGAGTTTATGTGAAGAAGTCGTTTCTCTTTAAAAGTACCAGCCCAGACTCTGTGGCTGGGGGTGTCTATTTCCAGAGGCCCGTGGCAGTCCTAAAGGGCAGAACCGGCCCGCTAATGACCGGTTACAGAGGAACACCATGCATTTGCAGCCCTTAAAACTATTCCTCGGGCTGGGTGTGTATGCGGGATCTGTGAGGTTTGTGAAAGCATTCGTGTGGTTGTGTGTGTGTGTGTGTGTGTGTGTGTGTGTGTGTGTGTGTGTGTGTGTGTGCATGTGTGTGCGTGTTTTTGTCTGTGTGTGTGTGCCTGTGTGTGCCTGTGTGTGTGTGTGTGTGTGTGTGTGTGTGTGTGTGCCTGTGTGTGTAGTGAGACAGAGTGGAGATAGATAGAGAGAGATCCATTAAGCGATACAGTGAGATAGTGTAACAGGTTGTGTCTAGTTGCTCTCTCTCTCCCCCTCTCTCTCTCTCTCTCTCTCTCTCTCTCTCTCTCTCTCCCCCTCTCTCTCTCTCCCCCTCTCTCTCTCTCTCTCTCTCCCCTCTCTCTCTCTCCCCCTCTCTCTCTCTCTCTCTCTCTCCCCCTCTCTCTCTCTCCCCCTCTCTCTCTCT
>PIJE02000769.1:217192-232894 GCA_002895965.2 Coryphaenoides rupestris
CTGGTGGCGGCCACTTTGTTGTTCAAGGTGTTGTTGTTTGTGTTGTATGTTGTTCTCCATGGGTGGAGGGGGGGTGGGGGCCGGGGGGGGGGGTTGGGGGGGGGGGGGGTTAACTTTGTGTCAGTAAGGACAGAGAGTCAACACCGTCCTGGGGGGTGAGTTGTTATTTCTGTTAGTGTTGCGTGTGCTTGTGGACGGTCTGCTGGGAACCTTACGAGCTACTGGACATGTACAGTAACAAGGTACAGTCACTTATTGCTTATTCGTTATGCATACAAGCTCAAGCCGATTTCAACGTGCCATATAAGTCAGCTTCTGTGTTAAATGTGTTCGTCAAAAGGACATTATTAAAATTGATTCGTCCTTTTTTTTTAATTAGATTTATAAGTTGACTTTAGGTGGGTGCAGTCCATACATAATCATAAAAGATTGTGTGTATTTTACCTTTGATTTTCTTTCCATGCGAAACTAATGACTTATTTCTTCACATTTAATGTGGATGTTCACATTTTAAAATGTGTTTCTCCACAGCGTATACTCGGCATTTCAAATGATACACTTCAACATTGTTTCGTACCTCCACGTGGTGGTGAAAATAATTCGGTGTTGAATAAAAACTAATTCCACGGGACTAGCAAATTCAGTTTCAGCCTCAATCTAATATACAGTACATGTAAGATGTACATCTGTAATGTACTTTTGAGTGTTTGTAATGTACTTGGTCCCCTAATATGTGAAACAGATGAAGCATTGCTCTATTACACAAGTTACTCAATAATCCTCCTCACCATCGCTGTGATCTGATTTGACACCTAATTGTTTTACGCTGCGCCTCAGTGTAACACTTTGCTGACGGTCCCTGGGTGGTCCTCCTCTACCCTGACAGGCTGCATGCTGTGCTTTGGCCAGTCCGCCTTTTTCCGTTTCAACCACCCAGCGGAAGCCCTGAGGATGAAGAGTATGAGCGCCATGACTGCCAGCAGACCTCAGCCAGCAGGTGAACACACAGTGACCCTTGACCTCCTGAGTTACATGTAATGCTAACGTTGCTAACACTCGCTTGGTACGTGTAATGCATGTGTTGTTGTTGTTGTTGTTGATGATGTTTGTATGTATTTATTTATTTATGTATATTATTATTATTATATTATCATTATTATTCTTTTATTTTTTTATTTCTTATTATTCTTTTTTTGTAATTTTTAAATCAAATTGGGCATCAGCATGGACTGAGAACATTCATTTATCTATAATGATTTTCAAATATATATATTATTTGATGTTTAATTCAACTTAAATTACATCGATGTATTTGTCTATTTATTCATGCATTTATTATTTATATTATTATTATTATTTATTTCATTACTCCCAGCTTCCTATAGTCTCCTGAACATCTGCGTGGTTACGAAGCCTAAATACTAAACTCATCTTGTCCCCAGCCATCACACACACAGGAGCACTAATGGGACGTGGATATCACATGTAGGCCTACAAGTAATCTCCTCCATCATCAGCAGCAACCTGGTTTAATCCGTCATTGCTCTGCGCCCAAGATCTGACCCCAATAAGAAAGAGAATTGACTCAATCGGTGGCTAGCTATATAAAACTCCCAACCGAAAGGACTCCAAAATAAGCCTTTTCCTTCTGATCCACTGGCTTTGAAATGCAAGCGGTTCCTTCCATTATGTTATGTTATCTTTCTGCCCCAGTTGACGTGGGCGACGGGGACTTCCTGCCTCGCTCTTTACCTTTGCCGTTGAGTTTATATCAGACCCATTCTCCCCTGACCTTATAGTGGAGTCAGCCTTACCCTCGGCGCTGGTGGTGGTGTGGTGGTGGTGGTGGTGGTGGTGGTGGTGGTTGACCTACACTATGGACAGCCACACCCGCTCTCTCTTTTACTGTGTGTGTGTGTGTGTGTGTGTGTGTGTGTTCATGCCCACACTCTTCCTGCCCAAGGCCCAGATTGCATGTGGTCTAATTGAAGCATGTCGCTGTAGATTTTATATTTAGCAGCCCCAGATCCCTATAGGATTACCACACTAAGGAACAACACATCCTGGCCTTACTATGGGCTTCATTAGCCTGTGTGTTGGTTCACCACAGGCTTATATGCATGCAGTGTATGTGTGTGTGTGTATGTGCTTATCGTCTTTATTTATTCCCCTTTTAGTGTGTAAGACTTCTCTCATTGTCTCTCCCAGATTTCAGCAACGTTCCCAACGGACATGGTTTTCCAGTTCCCGGCAACGGGGATCACCCAGGACTCGGCTCTGTGACGGACATGGACAGACCCCCCCAGGACCCCCTGGGGTTCAGCGACTACGACTGCCCCTCCCCGTCAGCGTTAGGCGGACCCCCGCCCCCCCCCACCACGCGATTACCGACCGCCTCCACCTCCACGTCGGTGGTCAAACCAGCTCCGGTCCCCCGGCCTCGGATCTCCCCTCCCGCCGCCTCCAGCAGTAACGGCTCCGTGGACGGTTGGCTCCGGGGGGCGGTTGAGAGCCCCTGCACGCTCCGGGGCAGCAGAACAGACGTCTCGGATGTCGGAAGCGCATCGTCCGGCCCCGGTCCGACCCCCGCGGCCAGGGAGCAGAGGCCCACCCCGCGGGGCTCGCCGGCAGCGCCGTCCCGCCCCCGAGTCCCGGGCCCCGCCCTCCCACGGAGCCGAGGGGCCAGTCCCATGCGGGAGCAGGGTCAGCTCCGCCCCCAGCACAGAGAGGACGTCGCCCCCCACCCCCAGCAAAAACAAAGGACTCCGGAGGGGCCCGGAGGCAGCGGCCAGAGAGAGCTCCCACCCCACGGCTCCCACATGTCCCGGAGCGGAACAGCTGGCTTCCCGCACGGCTCCTCGTCGGCCTCCTCCTCCTCCTCCTCCCTCCACTCGCACCCCGGGGCCGCCTGCAGAGCCGCCTCGCAGAGCCCCCGCTGTGGTCAGCGCAAGATCCTCGCCCAGACCGGCTCCGGGATGGTCCGCGAGCAGACCAGGGGGGGCCACCACCCGAGGACCCACTCCGGGTCCTCGCCCTCGCCCCTCACCAGCCCCGGTAGCCAAAGGAAGGCGCCTCACCCCGGCGGTACCGCGAGGCCCCGCGGCCGGGAGCGCAAGAACAGCATCTCGGAGATCAGCGACAACGAAGACGAGCTGCTGGAGTACCACCGCTGGCAGCGCGACGAGAGGCTCCGAGAGCAGGAGATGGAGAAGCAGGTGAGTCCTCCGTCCGTCCCTCCCTCCCTCCCTGCAGGCATGCATGGGTGTTCTCCTGAATCCTGTCAGCCCCCCCCCACCTGCGTTTTGTGATGGGAACGCACGGCAGATCTTGTGTGTGGAGGCAGGCTGGCTGGCTGGCTGGCAGGCAGGCAGGCAGGCAGGCTGGCAGGCTGGCTGGCTGGCTGGCTGGCAGGCAGGCAGGCAGGCTGGCTGGCAGGCAGGCAGGCTGGCTGGCAGGCAGGCAGGCAGGCATGCGGCCCTGCGCAGACAGTACAGTTCTGTACCCGTCTTAAGTGGGACGAGTATAGTATCAACAATAGCAGACATCATCAGATATCTGTGTGTGTGTGTGTGTGTGTGTGTGTGTGTGTGTGTGTGTGTGTGTGTGTGTGTGTGTGTGTGTGTGTGTGTGTGTGTGTGTGTGTGTGTGTGTGTGTGTGTGTGTGTGGGATTACTGGCAGCGGTTAGCCAATGCCGAGCCCCGCTGAGCGACAGCACGGTGTGTATACCCCTTGAGGCTCCCGGCTCAGAGGAATCCGGCTTGGAGTAGAGAGAGAGAGAGAGAGAGAGAGGGATGGGGGGGCGTGGCCCGCTGGCTCCGGAGTCACCACACTCCACACTATATTTACCTTACCTCGAGTGGCATTGACTTTCAGCTTTGCCGCTCCCCTCGCCCCGCCCCCCCCTCGCCCTCCTTCCTGTTCACGGAAGCCTTACGACGAGAACATTGCATTGATTTCCTTCCCGTCCTCCCTGGATCTCTGAACGACCCAAGACCACCACCGATCTACGCTCTTGCTGCTCAACACACACACCCCAACCCCCCCCCCCCCCCCCCCCCTGACAGCTGCAGGGTGAGGTGGTGGTGGTGGTGGTGGTGGTGGTGTGTGTCTGCTGGGGGTGGCTGGTGGGGGGCCGGGGTGGAATTCCTGGCTTTCCATGTACACAGGCTATTTTAGTGACCAAAAGGTTTCTGGAAATACATAATGGAGAGGAGTGACGACACAGGCTTGTGTCTGAGGGGTGGGGTGGGGGGGGGTAGGCTGCTAGAGGCCGGTGTGTGTGTGGGTGTGTGTGTGTGTGTGTGTGTGTGTGTGTGTGTGTGTGTGTGTGCGCGTGCGTGTGTGCGTGCGTGTGTGTGTGTGTGCGTGTGTGTGTGTGTGTGTGTGTGTGTGTGTGTGTGTGTGTGTGTGTGTGCTGTGCAGAATGCGGATGTGTCTCTGCGGTTTGATTTGGGAGGAGAAATCCTCGCTGGTTCGTTGTGGGAATAGGGGACTATGTTTTGTTTTGGGGGGGTTTTTACACTACTAAGTGATTCAGTGTGACGACGGGCCTGTTGGATTTTACTGCCCCACCGCTGCTGTTGTTGTTCTTGTTGTTCTTGTTGACGTCGTTTATCACGGGGGTTGTTGACACGCTGTTGCTTTGGCATTCAGACTGACTGACTGACTGACTGACTTGACAAAAGCATCAATGAGTTGTGATAAATTCATCGATTATCCTTAAAAAGCTATTTAAGTAACGGTGTAAAAGTCAAAGTGTTTTATTGTCACATGTACATCATAACACAGGGCCATTCTGAACAATGATATTCTTGTGACATGGCAGGCGACAGTACGCAAAAAAGATAAAATAGCAAGAAGGGAATATATTTAAGCATATTTATCATTGAGATAAGCTGACTTGTGCCGAATGTTCGTGCGTCCAGGACTGGGTAGGAGGTTGTAGCCGTGACAAATTGCTTTGGATTATTTGGTATCAAATTCTCTTGTGTTTATGCTACATTTACACTTACATTTACATTTAGGGCATTTGGCATTTGGACGCTTCTAAAAGAGTGAGACAACAATATATCGCTGATGGTACATAAAGATTTGAATAGAACAATAGAAACATAGAGATATATAGAAACAATAGAAACTGGAGTATGCTGTATATTCAGCGGCATCTGAGGTCATTCTATTTTCACTTATCCTGGTGAATTGTCGTTGGGGCTTTTTCATTCGCTTGTGAACAGGGTTTTACCACCAGAAAGGCAAACAGAAACAGCTGTCAGACTATATACGAGAGAGAGAGAGAGAGAGAGAGAGAGAGAGAGAGAGAGACAGAGAGAGAGAGAGAGAGAGAGAGAGAGAGAGAGAGAGAGAGAGAGAGAGAGAGAGGCAGAGAGCGAGACAGACGAGAGAGAGTAAGGGTGGTTGTTTTAACTAGTGGATGACTGGCATTCCAGAGCATCCACCGCCGTGTAGGGGTGGGGGGGGGGGGGGGGCGGGGGGGGGGGGGCTGAGTCAACTGATGCACCAGTCGTCAACCTGTTAGCCATGTGTGTCTGTGTGTGTGTTTGTGTTAATGAATGATAGCAGCCATGTGTTCACCATCACACCACCGTAGACTTAAATCCACACCGGTTACAGTTTTTACATTTTACATTTACATTTAGGCATTTGGCAGACGCTTTTATCCAAAGCTACTTACAAAGAGTACATTTGTTGAAGGAGACAGCAATATATCACTGTGGTACATAGACATAAGAATAGAATCCAATGTAGAGAGGTTGAAGTGAACTTGTCACATTCAACCTCTTTGTGAATGAATTGTTAATTGTTAAAACGTATTTTGCAGGATTTTGGATGCTTTCAAATGACGTAGTGTAGTCCGGGACTAAAGACTGAATAAAATAGTCAGGACAGGAGTGTACAGTAGCAATGCCAGGAATGGAGAAACAATAGAGATCTGTGAATTGATTGTGAATTGATAAGTTCTGACTCCTGGGAGAAGAGGGAACAATAACAGCGTGGAAAACTCCCCGGGCTCTGCCTAGCTAAGTGTGGAGGTGTCCCTGAGCAAGACACCACCTAACCCTAACTGCTCCTGACGTGTTGGTTGTTACCTTGCATGGTTGACACCGCCGTCGGTGTATGAATGGGTGAATGGGAGGCAATACTGTAAAGCGCTTTGGATAAAAGCACTGCAGAAATGCAATCCATTTACCATTTACAATGTGTACAAATCAATGTATTTTATCCATAGTCTTAGGTTGTCTACACGTCGTGACACAGCCAGGCTCAGAATATAATCGGCTATTAAAAGTTATTAACTGCAGGAGTGGCTCAACAGATCCTAGCTGGCCACTGGATACCGGCGGTCGAATCTAAATGCACTATGTGGTCCGGTCCCTTGCTGCTGGACCGTAATATAAAGTCCCTGTGCAGTACAGTTTACTACGGACCCTCCTTGTGACAGAGAGGGGGAGAGAGAGAGAGAGAGAGAGAGAGAGAGAGAGAGAGAGAGAGAGAGGGCGAGGGAGGGCGGGAGCACAAACTATTCCATCGTTGCGCGTCTTCGCCGATCGGGTTGCAGCGGCCCGTCCCACCGGCAACACTTGACAGCTGCCCAAACAGGAACAATGTCAGCCAAGGGCATCGCAGCGGCCCTGCAACACGACCCACATGACGTGCCCACAGCCACCACCGCGGCATGCACCGTCTCCATGGCCGGGATGCTTCCTATAGGCGGCGACTATACTGTAGGTAATATAATGGTGGCCTAGGTCTGTCCCCGACTCCTTGCCTCAGGAAGAAAGGAAGGAAGGGGAGGAAGCTAGGCGCTAGTAGGTACCTACGTAGATTTGGCACAAGCATTTCAAAGGACGCATCTATTGAATCCTCTCCATGCTCATTGGTTGGTGTGGTATGCCCATGATGCCGTGCGGGCACAAGGACCCGTCTTTTTAAATAAACACATGTAAAGGCATGTGTGTAATGGACGTTATTTTGTCAATCTAACAGCATGTTTATTTGACCACTGTCCTGTTGCTTTCCCTTAGTTGTTTTATTTAATCGTTTTTTTTAAGAACTGTGTCTCACTTTCACACAGAGTAGAGTAGGTACCTAGCTAGGAAGCTTCCTAAATCGGTATCGAGGTCACAGCAAGCCTCCCGGCGATTGGGACGCAGCCCGAGACCGCCGACTAAGACCGAGTCTTTCCGTGTCTCCTCCTCCTCCACCACTAGGAGCGCCAGAGGCTGGAGTCCATCCTGAGTCTGTGTGCGGAGTACAACACCGGCGCCCGCGACGACCTGCCTGCAGACCTCGGCGAGGCCATGAGGGCGGCGCACTTCCCCAGAGCCGTCGAGGGCCCCGCCACCAGGGGGCCCGGCCCGGACACAGGCGGCTGGAGGGCCTCCCTGCGAGGAGAAGGAGGAGGAGGAGACAAGCCTCGTATGACGACGGAGAACGAGGAGGAGAACCAGAGAGAGGAGTCGAGCAGCACAGAGAGCACTCACCAAGAGGTATGTGTGTGTGTGTGTGTGTGTGTGGGGGGGGGGGCAGGGGGGTTGACCTTTGACCTTTTGTGAAGCTAGCTATCAGACACGCCGACATGCACACACGTGTACATGTACAGTATGTGTGTAGGAGTTAGACTTAAGGACACAGTTAGCAGGACAAAACCGCCAAGTTTGTGGTGGTGTTCTGCGTCATTCTATCGAAACAGTCGTCCCAACAGTTGGGAAAGCTCTGTGTTTTTCCGTTGCACGGCCGCCAGAAGATGGTGGTCGGATTCTTCTCCCACCCAGGACGTCTTCTGCTTAAAACGTTTCCGAGCCAGTTCAAGCCAGATATAACCCCAGGAACCTACACATACTTAGAGAGAGAGAGACATAGAGAGACTTTTCCCTTCACACTAGTTCAGATTTCATTTCCTGATGAAGGGCTCTGTGTGTTGCTGCTGGTTCCTCTGGCGGGTTTGTAATCCCTGGTGGTCTCTGACCGCTCGCAGTGTGAGGACCTGCTGGTGGAGCTGGGGCGAGGAGGCCCAGCAGGTCACACCCAGGAGCAGCACCCCCTCCCTGGGGAGGAGAGGAGCCATCTCCTGGGCTGCGTGGATGAACTCAGCTGCAGGGTCAGTGAGCTGGACCTGCAGCTGCAGGAGACCAGGCAGGAGGTCAGCACGCACGCACGCACGCACACACACACACACACACTCGTATTATACACACACACACTCATGCTTACATACAGACACACACTCACACTCACACGTACATGCACCATCGCACACACACACACACCAGACACACACACACACACACACACCACACACTCGTATTATACCACCAGCACACTCATGCACACCACACACACACACACACACACACACACACACACACACACACACTCGTATTATACACACACACCACTCATGCACACACACACACACACTCATGCTTACATACAGACCAGTCACACTCACGTACCATGCACGATCGCACACACACACACATACACACACACACACTCATGCTCACCGTACGCACACACACACTAATTTTTATGTACAGACACCTTCACCACCACACATACCGACGATACACACACACACATACACGTATTATTTATACACACATACACTGACACACACACACACTCATGCTTATGTACAGACACACACTCACACGTACACACACACACACACACACACACTTGCATCATGCACACACACACACACTAATGCTTATGTACAGACACACACTCACACCCACACGTACATGCACGCACACACACACACATACACACCTTGAGCAACATGCCCTTCTTGCTCCTTAATTATCTGTATTTGAAGTCACGTGTGTGTATTTACGCGTGTGTGTGTGTGTGTGCGCGCGCGCGCGTTTCCAGGTGGAGATGGAGCGAGCGTTGCTGCAGGCGGAACGGCAAGAGGAGGAGCAACAGATGGAGGCGGAGTCAAAGATGATCGCGCGGCTGCAGCTCCGCCTCCAGCAGCTGGATGAGGCCACCCAGAGAGAGAAGGACAAGGTAGGGAGCACAGACAACAACAACAACAACAACAACAGCAACACAAACAAACATGAGTGATGACACCTGTCCGGTAACCGACGGCAACACGTGGCGACGCAGTCTGGCCGCTGAAACACACACACGCTCCCAGGGTTTGTGTGTTGTGGAGTTCTTTTTTTTGTGTTAATTGGTATTTTAGTCAACAAACAGTAAACAGTGTGTACATATATAAAGTATTTAAGAAAAGTGTATACACACACACACAGTGAAAAAAAAGGACACATACAAAATATATACAGTACACAGTATAAATATCATTCACTGTACAAAGCTGCATCACATGGTGATTATCGACGTCTTACGTTAAGTATAGCCTAGTTGTTGAACCAAAGAACCAAGAGGAAGATATTTATTGCTTAGCCTCAACATAATCAAAGAAGTGTTGCCATGTCTTAGGAAATGGAACAACGTAAAGTGAACCTGCATTTTTCCAGTTTAAGGTGTTGCATAACATCTTATCAACATACGTCGGAGGCTGTTTGCCTGTTTCCAGTTCAATAGAAGTAATCAGCGCTCGTTGTTGGAGTTCTGGATGCATGCAAACAAAGTGTTGTTCCTTCGATGAGGTTTCTCTTCGAAGTTTCCTCTCCACTCTCCTCTGTTGCCGACGGCGACGGTGATGGTGGTGGTGGTGGTGGTGGTGGTGGTGGTGGTGGGGTGACCATCTTTGAAAGCATTCCTCCCGCTAGAGTGCTGAACATTTCAAGAACATTTCACATGATGATAATGATGATAATGATGATGATAGCCACAGAAGGCCGGCGCTGACCTCATCTTCCCCATCAGGGGTGCCCACCCACATGCCCGTCATATAAACGCTCTCCAGACGCAGCTGCTGAAAGCACAATGAGACACACCATTACTGACTCACACTTCCTCTCTCTCTCTCTCTCTCTCTCTCTCTCTCTCTCTCTCTCTCTCTCTCTCTCTCTCTTTCAAGTTTGTTCCTCCGAAGCTTCTAGTGGCTCTGGCACCAATTAACACACTCGCTAATATAATAATAAGAATAATAAGAATAATATTCATAATAACATAATAACCTCATCTGTTTTGGCTTATTAACTGTGATGCTCGGCCCCCTTTGATGTTTGAGTCAGTTCCGGGTGTTTCCAGCTTTGAAGTGTGTGTGTGTGTGTGTGTGTGCATGTGTGTGTGACAGAGAGTGTGTGTGGTGTGTGTGTGTATGTGTGTGTGTGTGTGTGTGTGTGTGTGTGTCATGCATGGACTGATACACACGTGTATGCATGGTGTATACACATCGTTTACCGCGTGCATGAGTGTTAGGGCTGGGCGATTAATCGATCTCGAATCGAGATCGCGATACATTTCTTGTCGATCTCGATCTATCAGCCTTCGCGATTTTTTCCGATCTGGATAGATCTGACAGCAGCGTCATGACGCACAGGAAAATAACGCGACAACAGCCAATCAGTCTGCAGTGTTTGTCTCGACACGCCCATTCGATACGATTGGCGATTGGCGCAGCGAAAATAACGCGTCAACAGCCAATCGGTCTGCAGTGTTGCCCACCTCTGATTTAACCACTTCATAATTCATATTTTGTACTTTATTTTATCTTAAAGTTGCACAGGGCATTTGAGCCACTTGTTTTACTATTTTTGTCTACCTCAAAAAACATGTTTGCTGCCCAGCTTTCAGTTTTATTTACATTTAAATAATTTGAAAGGTGTGTTTCATTAAGGCTATTACAGCATGTTTACAGTGTTTAATATTGACATTGTTTTTGTTAATAAACTGTTCTAAAGTTTAACTAATGAACCCTCAGGTGTCTTCTTCATTTGTCATAATCAGGATACTGGAAACTGGCAGCAGTATCAAATTATAAATCGATCAATATGGGAAATAAAATCGTGATTATATTTTTCATCACCCAGCCCTAATGAGTGTATGTATGGTTGTACACGAGGGTGTGTATGCGGACTTGTTTGTGCATGTGCATGTCCGTTTCTGTGCATGTGTGTGGTGTGTGTGTGTTTGTGTGATTGTGTGGGCAGTGTGTGGTGTGTGTGTGGTGTGACAAACATGGGGGGTGGCCTACAGGCCGATGATGTGAGTGTGTGGCGTCGCGTGTGTCTGTGTGCGTGCGTGTGTGGTGCGCGCTGTGTCTGTGTGCGTGTGTGTGGTGTCGCGCGGGTGTGGTGTTGCGCGCGTGTGTGTGCGCGTGTGTGTGTGTGCATGTCGATGATGGCGCCTGTGTGTATGTGTGTGTTTTAGGGCAGGGCTAGTGTGTCGGCCGAGCGGGCGGTGCTGGAGAGGCAGAGGGCGGGGTACGGGGAGCTGAGGATACAGCTTGATAGATGCCTCTTGTCTGACAGGGAACTCTTACAGGAGCGGCTACACAGGGTCAGTGCCCCGCCCCCCCCCCACCTCCACCCTCCACCCTCCACCCACTCTCTCTCTCTCTCTGACTCTCTCTCTCTCTCTCTCTCTGTCTGTCTATGGTCTATGGTTCCATGGCTGCCATTAAACACAAGCTCTAGCCTAGCGTGTATGTGCTGCACTCACACAAACACACACACACACACACTCACGTGCACGCACACGCATACTCACGTGAGCATGCACACACACACATGCACACACACACACGCACATACAAACACACACTCTCGCACACACACTTGCATGCACACACACATGTGCACGCACACACACACCACGGTATGGTAGCTTTCTGGTGACAGCAAAGCGTTTCTGTCTGAAGCGATGCTGCTGTCTCTGCTCGACGGAACTACTGTTGGTGGACTCTGGGCTGGCTGAGCTCCTGCTTCTCTGTCCTCACCTCCTCCTCCTCCTCCTCCTCCTCCTCCTCCTCCTCTTCCTCCTCCTCCTCCTCCCTGCTTCCTCCGTCCTCCCCTCCTGATCTCTGTCCTCCTCCTCTCCTGCTTCCTCCGTCCTCCCCTCTTCCTCCTCCTGCTTCTCCGTCCTCCCCTCTTCCCCTCCTCCCTCCCTCCTACTCCTCCTCCCTCCTCCTCCTACCTTCTCCACCTTCCTACTCCTTCTCCTCCTCCTCCCCCTCTCCTCCTTCCTCTGCATCTCTGTCCTCCTCCTTCCTCCTCCTCCTCCTGCTTCTCTGTCCTCCTCCTTCTCTTCCTCCTCCTCCTCCTCCTGCTTCTCTGTCCTCCTCCTCCTCCTTCTCTTCCTCCTCCTCCTCCTCCTGCTTCTCTGTCCTCCTCCTCCTCCTTCTCTTCCTCCTCCTCCTCCTCCTCTCCTCCTTCTCCTCCTCCTCCTCCTCCTCCTCCTCCTCCTCCTCCCCCTCCTGGTCCTCCTCCCCCTCCTGGTCCTCCTCCTCCTCCTCCTCCTCCTCCTGTCTTTCTGTGTCGCCCCCCCGTGGGTAGGCACATCAAAGAGTGTAGCGGACTTGAAAGGGTTTGTTTGTTTGTTTGTTTGTTTGTTTGTTTGTTTGTTTGTTTCTTGCGTTCCTGTGACTGACGGCTGTGTCACGCTGCCTGTACGCCTTGCCTTGCCATGCACTCTCCTGACGGCTGGCCACGCCCCCCCGCCCCGCCCCCACCCTGCTCTCTCTGCTGCCGGATCCACTGAATAACACGTAACACACTGTTACACTGTAACACGTGGTAACATTGTTGTTTTTAACACCACTTTGTTCCTCTATGTTCATCTGTCTCTGTTCAGCCTCGATGTTCATCTGTTCAACGTCTCACAACTCAATGTTTTGTAGAAAACGCAAAACTTTTGTCACTTTTGGGTACCAACATATGTTAAAATTCAGGTGAATAATGTGTGTGTGTGTGTGTGTGTGTGTGTATCTGTGGGTGTTTATCTGTGTGTGTGTGTGTGTGTGTGTGCTGTCGTGGATTTTACCACTGCTCTGACATTCGTAAGAGGGTGATCAGGAAGACCAAAGTTTGAAAGTTAAAGACTTTATTTGTCACAGCCAATAGTAACAATAAGCCTGAGTCAGCTCTGCAGAGAAGACTGAATTCATTCCTCTTTGACTCCGACCTATATTCACATCGTCACGTGATCAACGTCACATGGTCTTCGTGAGATCGTGACATGGTCAACGTCACATGGTCTGCGTGACATCGTCATCGTGATGATGCCGTCGTGAGAATGCTGTCGTGATACTCCAAACCCCATTTAAAGTAACAGTAACATAGGTTCTCTTTTCTATTACTGTTTCAGAATTATATGGCAGGATGTATCCCTCCTTGCCTAGTCACAACTGAAAGGGTGACGCCTGGTCATGCAGATAAGCAACTGGGGAAAGGTTATCTTTCTCTACCCTCTAATTCACCCATACATTATAATGACAAGCCATTCTTATGAATATACGAATATCTCCTAATATTCCCCCCTTTGGGGCTTACTTAGCCCCAACTTTTGCAATTACAATTCAGACCCTTTGTGTCCAGTCTCTGTAATACAATCATCTCATTCCATAGTGATATAGTGATTTAGGCTTCAAATCCTCCGACCACCAATGTGGCTCTAATCAGAGACCTAGGCCCTTATCACGAGGTACATTTCGAGATAAAACATCTTCCTCTCTGTTCTAATGCCCAATTACAGGAAGGAAGTAAAGATCACTATGCACCTCCACAGTCCTCTGGAGTAAACCTATCTTTGTAGGGAAACCTCCTTTAGCGGGACTGCCTCTTGTTACATTCACATGGGGACTGAACTCATCATTCAATAATCAATAGTTATAATGAGATAAACAAATCAATATGGTAAAAATCTAAAGAATATATCACAATTGTAAGCGGCTTCATGTAACTTAATCAGAGACTTGCATCTTTTTCCCTCTGTAACATTATGTCCGACTCATCATCTTCCACAAGACGTGAACATTTCAGACATCATAATGAAGTATTAAAGAATACATAACACAAAGCACAAAATAATAGATATACTAGGACACCAAAACTATTTCATCCATGCAAAACAAAAATACTTTATATACAATGAAAAATATAAGTAATGATCGTAAGTCTTTCTGTAACACTTTAACTATTTCATTATTTCACTTATTTCTCAACAGTAACAGTATACAATCTTCATCCCAATTATCATTTCACATCATGTTACAGTTTTTCTGGAACTCTTTTTACATCTCTTCTTCATGTCATATTATCATTGTCCAATGAGAACATTGTTCATTCCTTCATTCAATGATCTTCATGTATTGGTGTGCTGTATGCATATGTGGGGTTTTGGGCAGTATTGTAGTTTTCTTTATCTTCAGATCACTGACGTGACTCACATGGAGAGGTTACCAGCACGATCACATGTTATTGGTGCTTCCTCCTTCCTCAGGCTCCATCCTTGAACCAATGGCATCTGCCAGAGCCCATAGAGTATTAGGAGCATACTCATCTGTTTCAGCATCCTCACTTTGGCGCTGTAGCTCCCGACTGGACTGGGTCTGGTTTTCAGTAAGTTGCGGTTGGTTAGGTCTGGATGCGTCTCCATCCAGATCTTTTCCAAGCTCCTCTCTCACCCTTGGCTGGGTGGTTTTGGTGCAGTGGTTGAGGTGGTACCAGGTGGTGTTCCCTTCCACCTGGATAGCTGTCGGCGTTGCTCTGACCACTTTGTATGGCCCTTCTCTCCTTGGCTCATTCCAGTGTCTCCTGAACACCCTCAGGTAGACTTGATCACCAGGCTCCACCCCCTTGGTGGATCGTCTTCTGGCTCTGGAACTCTGCATTTTTTCTTGTTGGAATATAAGCTTATGTACAGCAGTAAGTTGTTTAATATATTCCCTTATCTCCATTTGTAATTGCTCCAACGGAGGTCCCTTATGGGGTCCTCTAATGGTAGGTGTAGGCATAGGTGCAGGCATGGGTGCAGGCATGGGTCGACCCGTAAACATTTCATGCGGAGTTAGATGCGTCATTCTGTTAGCCTGCATGCGATAACTCATTAGTGTTAGTGGCAATGCATCTATCCAATTCAATTTAGCTTTTGCACATACCTTGTTTATTTTTGTCTTGAGTGTCCCATTCACCCTTTCCACCATTCTCTGAGACCGAGGATGATACACACAGCCTAACCTTTGTTTGATATGCAACTGCTGAATCACCTGTTTTACTGTTTTCTGAATAAACGCTGAACCATTGTCTGAACTTATTCCTGTCGGAATTCCAAACCTTGGCATGACTTCTCTCGTCAAGAATTTGATTACAGTCGCCGCACTTTGATCTTTTGATGGGACTGCCTCTACCCATCTACTGAATCTATCTATGACTACTAACATGTATCATATCTTTTTCCATTTACCTTCTTAATCACCACATAGTCCATGAACATGACCAAATGTCTATTGGTCCTCTGCGTAGGAATGTGCCTAGAGGAGTGGTGATGTTTTTCTACTTCATTTTGCACATATCTTCGCATCCATTAAGTTGATTATCAACCATTGTTTGCAAGTATGGTGACAAAAACGCTTGTTTGAATTTCTCATTAATTTCCCCCCTTGCGCAATGGTCAAAACCATGCGCATTAGTTATAAACAAATTTACAATGACAACTTTGAATAACAGAAAAAAATTTTTGTCTGTTCCTGTTCACTACTGCAAAACCCTGCCTGGTTCCATGATCCTTGAACACGATCCATCCACAAAAAATTCTTCCTCCGC
>PIJE02000770.1:0-7500 GCA_002895965.2 Coryphaenoides rupestris
ATGTATGTGAAACACTTTTGCACTTGTGTGTGATTTAACTGTTGTTTACAATTCTGGTAAAATCACATTATTGTTATTGCAGTCCTGATAAGGTGATGTTATATCAGACGATTATTGAGGGCCCCTCTATTATTTTTGATGGCGTTATTATTTTTCAGACCACCCTGGTTTCAACTGTTAAAGGTAAACTGATTGTCTTTCTCTATACTTAGCATCTTTAGTAGAGTCCACTGTTTTCATTATTATTTTCATTATTAAGTCTCAAAATGAACTAAAAATATCGAAAAAGACAATGTAGTGATTGGCTGTGGAGGTTGATTCACGAGATTGAAATAATTTCTCTGACATAATTCTTCACTATACAGTATATTGGTCTGGGGACACCTTGTGATACCTAAGGCTGAACAATGAATCATAATATTATAAAAATTGCAATATTCAAATCACAAGAGCTGCAATTCTTTGATAAGGGTTAAATGTGTGAATGTACATTTCTAACACAATTATAAATGTAAAAGTGCTGTAGTGCTGCAGAGATGCACTGGACAACGCACGTTCTTCTCCAGATGTAACAAAACATGTTTGGTTGGTAAACAGACCCCAACAAATGTCAAATCATTATTTGAATAGCGTAGAAATTGTGATGCGAAAACGATCATTCCCACTAAGTGAATCATATCGCAATCACAAAATCAGTCACGATAACCACAATATGATTAAACAATACGATTTTTACGGGACCAACAAACCAGTGACAACAAACCGTACCCAGACTCTGTGACATCTCCTGGGGCCACACCTTGACCGCCCCTGGATTCGATTCTGGAGCAGGTAAAAGGGGCGGGGTTTAATCTCTGTACGATCTCTCCCTGACCTTGTGAATAAAGGCAGTGTGTGGCCTCTCTCGCAGTAGGCTCTCCTGGGCTTACACACACTCTGTTTAGTCCCAGAGCCAATACGAAGCACCCCACACACAAGCACACACACACACACACACACATACACACACACACACACACACATACACATACACATACACATACACACACCCCCACACAGACACAGCTAGATCGCCATGGCGTCATACATGTCAGCGTTCTCTGCGTTAACGTGAGAAGGCATTCCGGGAGAGCAGCATTAAAGCCATGGGGTCGAGAAGTCAAGGGTTCAATTTTGCTGTGCACACACACACACACACACACACACGCACACACAACCTCACATGCATGAACTTGAACTTGCTAACGTGTGTTTTGTTGTTGTTGCTACGTTTAACTTGGCGGAGAGGAGAGATGCGTTCTCATTTTTGGTATGCGCGTGCAATGCGGACAGACACATGTCCACATCTCTGTGGTGACAGCTGAAACATCACCATGGCAACATCCACACCTGACAGCTACAACACAGTGTGACACAGAGTCGCCACAAAGGTCCTACAGGATAGAAAAGACACACACACATGCACACATGCAATCACATGCACATATATTCCACAGCGCACACACACACACACACACACACACACACACACACACACACACACACACACACACACACACACACACACACACAAAAAGCATGTGTTTACCTCAGAAGCTAGAATGCCGTTAGTGATCAGTGTATGACCATGATTGGCCACACCGCCAAAAGACGTGTGTGTGTGTGTGTGTGTCTGTGTGTGTGTATACCGCCAGCCGTGAAGCAGCAGCTCCTTGGTTTGCGGAGGGTGAGTCTTCAGTGTGTGGGGGGGGGGGGCGGGGGGGCTGGAGGAGGGGGGCGGGGGGGATGGGGGGTCCGCAGAAACAGATGGGCTCCGCAAGACGCTGGGCTTCCAGCCGAGACAAAATCAATGCTCATAACTTCAAAACAGAAGCCATATTAATAATTATAGTAACAGAAGATTGCTTTTGCGTTGCCGGTGCAATCTAATTAATAGCTGTTGTGTCTGTGGCTGCGCGTCGTTCGTGTGTCGTTTTACTCCCCCTTTTTCCAGCGGAGGAATATTCCGGAGCGTTGCCGGCTAGCGGAAGGCCGACCGCGGAGCTGCGCTGCGCTCCTGTTAGTTCTCTCTTATCCTCTAGCTGGCTCTCCTGTCGCGGCCTCGCCGAAAACCGTTTCCTCTTCCCCCCTGTCGCTGCTCCGTCTTCCACTCTTACCCGCCCCTGTCCTCCCCTCCCTCCCTCCTTTCCTCCCTTCCCTTTCTTCTACCTGAGCCCACCTTTTATTTTCTACATCTAAATGGTGTTCGTGATGCTTTAGACTCGGAAGCACATGAAACAAGCCAAGTTACAACTTTTATAGTCTGAGATTTTTAATGAATGATGTTATTTTTATGATGAGGGAATACATGAATGCATTGATTTATTTATTTATTTTAAAGTTTGAGCCTATGTACGTTTGCCAACGTAAAAACATTTGTTTGGTATATCATTACGTATGCTGCCCATTTGGCACATTTGAGACTTTGACTGTGAATGTGGCCTCGATTGACTTGACGATTGCCCTGATGTGATGACAACCAGATATATTCCATTGGTTCTTTGTGTGTTTGCGCCTCCACCAGACATTTCGGACCAGCTCCTGGAGGTGGTGGGCCTGGAGGGAGCCATGGAGATGGGTCAGATCTACACGGGTCTGAAGAGCGCTGGGCGTCGTCTGGCCCAGTGCTCCTCCGTCAACATCAGGTGCGCACCACCTCTCACCCCTGACCCCTGATAATAACCTCTGTCTGACCACACACACACACACACATCTGATCCCTGAAGCAAAAAGAATACAAAGAAACAAACAAAGAAAAACATATGTTTGTCTATATTTCCTGAGAGTGCCATCATTCATTCATTTGAGAAGAAAATGGTCTTGAAAATGTTCTCTGTTAAAAGCTTGAAAGAGTAGTTTTCTCCTGCTTGTTTATTTGTATTTTTATTCTACAATAAAATCCAATTTCATCTTGCAATTTTACCATCCAATTCCTTCCTTCTAACCACAATCCACAAAATTGACCGTCCAGGAGGACATAATGGGATTACCCGAGTATCTGAGTCCAGGAAATAACCTTAGTTTGTGTCTTGCTTGTAACCAACAGGACCACTAAGTCCCTCCCGATGCAGATCGACGGGGAGCCCTGGATGCAGGCCGCCTGCACGGTAAGCCACTGGACACACGGCAGGTATTCAGCCACACCACAGAGGACACGAGGGGAGTCTTGTCATACGACTCGAGTGATGAGGGGCAAAGTAGCATTTGAGTCTAGTTTTACAGCAAATATATGAAACACAATAGTTTAGGATCGTATGTATATTTTTATAAAAATCTTCTCTCTATCTTCTTCTATCTATTATCTGATTCTATTCACACAATGTTGGATCATAAAGTGTGAAGGATCCCCCATATCTCGCTCTGCGCTCTGTCTCCCTCTCATTGCTGTTGAGTTAACACCACGTCGTATTGTGTGTCTGTGCGGTAATCCGGCTCAGACACTCGACGGCGGGCTCACATCTTCTCAACTCGCGTGCGTTTGAGCATCTGCTCCGACAAGTGGCTGTGGATGTGTCGAAATGTGTTCATGTTTTATCCCAAGAAACTCCTCAATTTGTGTTGATCTGGTTTGGTTTTAATTACAATGCCGGCTCTGTGACGGCCCCCGCGGATGGAGTGCGGACCCCCGAATTTGCATACGGATCGTTCACGTGAAAGAATCCCAGGCATGACAAAAGGAGTAGTCTAGCGAGTGCTCTTGGCGGGCGCTGGCAGGAACCCGACCGGCGCGCGACTCTGGGATCTGACAATACATAATTGTGTTTGTGGAGATGATCTCCATGGCGAGGCGTTCACGTGTGTCGCTGCGGAATTTGAATCAGCCAATCCAACAGAAGCCCTAGAAAAACAAGACGAGCGAACGCACAGTTGGGAGTGGGGGGGGGGGGGGGGGGGTTGGGGGGCCGAGTCTAACTAATTATTAACAACAACAACGATGCACTTTGCGTTCCCGTTGCATGCATAACTCGTTTGACACCATTAAGGCCATCTGTTGTCGGGAATGGGAATCTCTCGACAGCTAACTAGGTCTGAGAGCGCGGCATCAGAAGCCTGCAGTATCCAGGATGAATGGTGTCTGGTCGCGTGGCGATGCTACTCCAGCGTATCGCTCATACTTGGTGCGTAGCTCCAGAACACATGACAACAAACACTCAAGACATGATGTTCTCCTTGTTTTGCTTCTTTCCCGAATAAAATGCACTTTTCGCTGCACGTAAAAAAACCGTGTCACCGCAGGGATGCTCGCTGTGCTTGGAGTAACTGGGTACTGTGACAAAAAAAAGATGGCTGCCTTCCCCTTCAGTGTTGTTCACACTTTGCCTCCAGCCTCTTTCTTTCTTTCTTTATGTTCCCAACATACTTTTTAAAACATGTTATTAAGACTGATCCGTCATATTTTCTGCACATTTAGAATAGAATAGAATAGAACTTTATTAATCCCGAGGGAAATTCTTGTGCCAGGTTACATAGCGATACAGTACAATAAAACAATATGGAAAACAAGAATGCTAAAAATAAACTAACCGATTTACAAATTTACAGTTTTAAATATAACATCCAGTCCATAAAATATGGTAATTGCTAATGATTCAGGGATCAAATACCTCAAGTAACTCCTTCATGCTCCTCCTTGATGTTTGATGATCTCATCCATTGATCTCAAATTCTAACCCTGAACAGAAAGAGCTTAATAACAACCTCTATAAACTCTAATAACAATAACCTATCTACTCCATATCCCATGATGCACCACTGTGTCAACAGAAGATGACATAGCACATACTGCCTGAATGTGAGTGACGTTATCATCTCCATAATATAGTATTATATTATATTATAATAATCAATTATTTTCCACCTTTCTGGATTCCTGATGTGTTTTCAACAGATGCTGGTGTTATTTTGATGAACAGTATTGACATCAGAGCTGTATCTCTGAGCTGATGGTTTTCTGCGGAGCGCTGGAGGGCCACATGAGGCAAAAAAAATCCTCTTCATGCGTATCAAAAATATTCCAGAAATGAAGATATCGTCTGCAGACAGAGCATCTGCTGGTGTGACAAACATTCTCCTTCACTGTACTAACCCACAACAGTAAATGTCTTGTCTCTTTATACGACTATACCAAGACTATACTTCCATCGTGGTGTACACTCACTGTACCATCACCCAACAGGAACTAACTACAGTACAAATCCACTCTGTCAAGATTCAACATTCAAGAAGTTTAATTGTCACATACACATGCAGGATGTGCTGTGAAATGAAAAAGAACAATACAAATATCACAAATTGAAGGGAAAGAATCAGAATCTCCCTCCTAGAGATTCAAATCGCTAGAAGAAGGTGCTCATGATCCCTTCATCTATATTAACATACACTAACATCTAACATATTTTTTTCGTTTTATTCTCTCTCGCTCTCCTCTCCCTCTCTCTCTCTCTCTCTTCTCTCTCTGTTTCTGTCTTCCTCTAGATTCAAATCGCTCATAAGAACAAGGCGCCCATGTTGATGGGCACGCCGCAGGGCACCAGCTTCTTCTCCTCCATCATCCGGCGGACGCGCAGCGAGAGCAAAGACTGACGGCGGGTTCTCTCTGGAAGCCGCTCCCAAACCACCGTCCAATTGTTAGCTAGCCGCCCCCTGCTAGCTCTGGAGTAGCAGCGCTCAGCAAGGGCGTGTCATCCACAGTGTACATCCACCACCGCTCGGATATACTGCCATTGAAGGAGGGTCTGGGTGTTTGCTAGCGGCGTACGTGGAGGTACAGTACAGCCAAATATGCTGCCTTTGTTACGAGCAGGTCTCCAGGTGGAGGTGAGGTTCCGGGGAAGGCCGGTGATCGGGTGTCGGTTGCCACATCACAACTCGGTGGAGATCTCGTCGTCGTCGTTTTAAATTTTTTCTGCTGTGACCTGTGCTCTGTAGAACAGTCGACGAATGCGCTTTGTGATAGGATACAGTTTAAAAGAGATAAATAAATATACTGTATGTACATATACGGTATATAAGTATTTTTTTCGGATGTTTTTTGGATGGTTTTCACCTTACGTTGCATTTGTGTATGCGCACGAATGCGCCAAATTGAGTTGACATATCTTAGGCTTGTTCTGTTTGAAGGCGGCGGTTGTTTGTTACGTATTTCCGAGACATTTGAATCAGGAATGTGTTTAAGTCATTCAACTGGAGGCAGTTACATTATATTTTGCGATATTCTTTCGATAGCTTTTAGGGGAACATGGGAGAGGATTATTGACTGTTTACTGAAAAGCATGCCATTCTCTATTTTTTTGCACGAAAGATATATATATATATATATGTTCGCTAGCAGTTGTGTGCACAATTCCTGTTGCATGGCAGGGCAAGATCTGTTATTGAACACTGTGGAAAATGTATAGATATTAATTATGATGGTTTTGCCTATATTTACAGCAATGAACTTTACCTGAAGGTATAACCATATCATATCAAATATTCAGTCGATACCCATTTTTGATATTGGGTCCTGTGTTTTTATAAACAGCACTCAGGTATATTTTTATTTAAAGTGGAAACAAACGTTAAAAGGACACTAGAAAAAAATAAGATTCTTATGCTGTGCGGCGTCCTAAAAGCTACACTAAGTAACTTAAACTGAAGCCATCACTTTTTCTTCAAAAATATTTGAAATGATTTAAGTTACAATTTTAATAACAAAATGTACCGTTTTCTAACTTAAGTGGAGCTGACATCACTTCCTAACATACCACAACACCTTTTGTGACGAAGCTGCGTTGAGATTTTCCCGCCAAACGTTTTTAACTGCAAGTGGTTAAAAAACGATACCTCTTAGTTGCAATTCCCTCTGCGGAGTTCCCTATTCTTAAAAATATACGTTTCATCTGATTGTATTTAATGCTGATAAACTCACCAGTATTGCACCTCTACCGACAGCTTGGGTCATTCTTAGTCGCTTGCGGTTAGAAAATCTCTACAAATCAATGGGTTTGCGTTTCATTCTTGTCACTCAATAATTCTGCCTTATAATTTCAACACTCCATTCAAATAATTTTTAACAAAGGTGATGGCTGCCCTGAAAAAAGTCACATGGTTCAGGTCCTAAATGTAGCCTTGAGTGACTCACCTTCCACCCTCTCTGGTCATGGATTTTTTTCAATGTCTGCCATTGAATGCTTACAGTCTGTTGGGTATACAAGCGTACTTAACTGTTTAAAGAGTGAGTACAACATGGATATTGGCATATGACTTTACTGTAAATTGGGGAGTGAATCCTAAAAAAATAAATCAATAATATCCACAATGGGAAATTCCAGATGTGTGCACAAACATGAAATTATGTTACATCTCCCAACTTCTATCGAAAATCCAATTCAATCCAATGACTTGATGAAAGTCTTGTCTGAAATACAATAATATCTCGACACAAATGTCACATATGTCCAATGTTAACCTTGCTCCGAG
>PIJE02000770.1:12500-32867 GCA_002895965.2 Coryphaenoides rupestris
GACTCCGTCGTCGCTACCACTGCCACCACCACCACGCTCACTGTCTCCTCTGCTCCTGGCCAGGGCTAACACGGAGCTCCTCCCGCACACCTCCTCCTCCTCCTCCTCCTCCTCCTCTTCCCCCATCATCACCAACACTCTCTTTCTCTCACTCTCTCTCTCTCTCTCTCTCTCTGCCGCTCACACATACACACGCGCGCACACACACACACACACACACACACACACTCTGTCACACTCGCTCACTCACTCGCTGGCTGAGCCACTCGCTCGCTCGCTGGCTCGTTCGCTCACGCGCACTCACCCACCTGCTCTCTAATTCTCCCACTTGCTCTGTGCTCTCTCTCTTTCCCTCCCTCTTTCTCTCTCTCTCTCTCTCTCTCTCTCTCTCTCTCTTTCTCTTCCTCTTTGCCTTGTCTTAACACACCTCTTCAAATCTTCCGCAGCTGTAAAATCAGCCTGTTGTCTTTCCGGGGAAGAATTAAAAAAGAACGGATTTATATTCTTTTTTCCACTTCGCAGACTCTGCAAAGAACAGAAAAAAAAGAGTTTGCTTGTCTGAGCAGCAGCAGTTTTTTTTTTCCTTTTTTTTTTTTTTTATAAGTTTTTAATTTATTTTCGATTCTTTCCTCTGATGGCAAGACTTGCTTTTTGTGCTGTAACTAAGACGTGATGCTTCAGGATTTAAGTGCAAGTGGCCTCTTTCAGCAGTGTCTCCAGCAGCACCGAAGTTTTGGTCAGTGGTGAATATTCAATCTTCTACGTTTCTTACTTGCCTCCCCGCTTGATGTGTGAAATTGTGCATGTGTTGTGTTGTACGTGCTCGTATGTGCATGCCATAACTAATCGGTTAAATCGCAACTTGAGTTGAGTAGTTTCCTTTAGATGTCTCTGGCTCAAGTGTTGTGTATGAATTTATTGAAGTTTATTGGACTGTAAGTTAGTGATTAGCAGGTCCAGTTAGCCTAAAAGACAGTGAAGATTTGTGGTCGTGTTTGTTTTGACTGCGGTGAAGTGAAAGATTTTAATGTGGCTTAGAAAGTCAGAATGGCAAATTTCATGTTAAGTACTTAACATAAGATTTATATGAATCGATTTTTTTGCTTCGTTTTTTATAGTTTTTTTGTGTTTAATATTTTACTTGTTGCTATTTTATATTTTATATTTTAATTGTTTCTGCAGATAAAACTAAAAGCAAACATGAGCCACATCACCTGTGAAACAAATTCGATTTACTCTGGAAATTTACTTTTGGATTTTCTCTAACAGATTCTAAATTCCATATGTTAAGTGTAAAACGTAATACGGAAAGTTGTGAAAATAAATGCACGTACCAAAGTTAATTAACATAAAGATAAAAAAAATAATTATTATGTTATTCTATATCATTTATGAAACATTGAAAATGTTCTTGTGTCTGTGACTTCCTCCTGACAATTTTTATTTTATTTTATACAGGAAGCGATTCAAATTAATCCGTTGCACAACAACTTTGCAAAGTCATGTTGAAACAGAAGTTAAACAGATATTTCAATTTGTACGTGTACACATCTACACACATTAACACCTGGGAACTAAGAAAGTCTGTTCCAGCCGTGATAAGTGACTGCGGAGGGGGACTGTTCACTTTAATACTTGTTTAAAAAGAGTGGACTTTCATCTCAATAAATCCTTCAAAGGTACAATTACAAAAAAGGAGTCAATTTAAACGTAAAAAAAAAAACCCCACTATATAAAAGAACCTTAAATCAATCTTTTAAAGTCATCCATTCTTTATAACATGTGAAATAGCTGCCGGTTTCACCCCACCCCCTCCCCCACCCCACCCGCCCTAAAAAAAAGTCTTACAAAATTATTTTTGAAACGGACATCGGACGGACGCCGGTGCCAGACCTCCGGCGGCTGGCAACATTAAGACCCAGCGTGGCACCGGCAGGCTCGTGGAAGAATAAGATGTGATTTTAATATTTCAGTAGCCCAGAGAGAGGAAGGGCAGCAGCAGTGGCCGTGGCCCCGCCGACAAGAGATATTACCGCTAAAAGATTACAGTTCTGACTGTCAGGGCGCTATCAACGAGCTGGTCGAGGGACGCTGACAAGACTAGCTTTAATGAATGACTTCCTGTCCATTAACATGAAAAGTAATACCTTCTCATTCCAAAGATTTATTAGTTCAGGTAATTGGAAGGAGGAGGACTGTGGCAGACTGAATTTCCGACCACCGTAGACTGAAAGGGTTGAAGGTTGGGGGGGGGGTTATTCAGTTGACAAGCATATGTCTCTTTGGGCAGGCAAGTGGAAACACACACACACACACACACACACACACACACACCCCACCACCACTACCACCACAACCTCAACACACACACACACACACACACACACACACACACACACACACACACCCCTTATTACGCTGTTTACACAAAAGCTTTTAGTGGTTTCTGTTCGTTTTCTTTCGCTTACTTTTAGAATTAGAAACCAAAAGACACAGAAGCACTATTTACTCTTAAGGGAAAGGGAAGAGAAAAAAAAGCTGAAGCTTGTTGAAGGTGTTCCCACCTCCCGGGCAGGTTGCTCGCCTCGGTGACACAGAAACAGAAAAAGACGGCCATGTTGACTCAACATGTCCCGGGAGCACCAACGCAACGTTGGAGGGAGCGTTTCTCATCCTGGGCCCTTTGTTCCACCTCCCTCCTCCTCCACCCCCACCACCCCCACACCCCCACCTCTTCCGCGATACACATTTGCTTAAAACTCGGCAACGCTCAACACACCACACTGCCGCCAACACGTCAACTCCTTGTTGTTCCCTCTCTCTCTCTCTCTCTCTCTCTCTCTCTCTCTCTCTCTCTCTCGCACCAATCTGTAAAGCCACCTCCGTCACTCTGCACCTGTGTTGGGACACATTTCTTTTACACCACCCCCACCATGCCCTCTTCTCTACACATCTTTACTCCATTCTCTCTTTCTTTTTTCCTCCCTCTCTCTCATTCTCTCTCTCCCTCTCGAGGATTTATTTTGTGAATTGTGGAAGCGGTGGTGTACTCTGGGGGCCGGTGGGGTGGTGCGTGTGTATGTGTTTGTGTGTGTGTGTGTGTGTGTGTATATGTACACACACACACTTCCTCTGTCCGATGCCCAGGCTCCCTCCTTCCTGTCTCCCATCAGGCCGTCCTATTCAAGTGCTCCTCAGATCCTCCCATTCAGACACTTGCTGGTGTGTGTTATCTCCTGTGTGTTATTTCATGTTGATGTTGCCTTATCTCATCTCCGCTCATCTGAGGTGTGTGGCTGGAGTTGTGGCGTGCAAATCGTATGGTTTGGTGGTGGCTTGGGAATTTATTGGAACATATAAATAAACGTTGTGATATGATATAATGTTATATAATATAATGTGATAGAGTGGAGCAAAATGCACACAATTCTTCTTCATTTTATTCAACAACTTGAAAAGTATAGCACAAAATATCTGTCATATCTATTGTCTTATATTGCTTAATAATAGGCGTTTGAACATAAAACACAAATATACTATTATATTTCATTAAGGTTGGTTATGACTATGAGATAATGGTTTTATAAATAAAAAAAAGCAGAGATGTTATTGAGGTAAACCAATATATACAGTAGATATACACATACTGTATATATAGTATAGAAAAGCCCCCTCATTGTTCTTCATAATCTTGACCCGATGTACATATCTTGTTTTTAGTTTTTTTGTGTGCTGTTGATCAGTTCATTGTTTGCTTTCATTTGACTTCACACCTTCGGAGAGAAAGAGAGAGAGAGAGAGATAGACAGATAGACAGAGAGAGAGAGAGAGAGAGAGAGAGAGAGAGAGAGAAGCCCCAACGAGATGATAAGGTTTGATATTTGACAGAGCAAGAAACATGTCGGGACCTGCTACTGATGCGGTGATAATGAGGACCAACCTCATTGTGTTTATAAATAGACGTGCAAATGACACGTTTAAATATCTCTGATTGCCTTTCGCCAGAGCACCACTGAAGGGGCAAGGACAGTGTAAATACGTGTCATACGAACATGAATATGTACATGCCTAATTGGACCCATTGTGAAACCGACTTTATTATTAAAGTCTGTCCCGCAATAGGTCCAGTGTTCCCATAATTTAGTTATTACTATTATTATTATTATAAATATTATGAATATGATGAGCACTATTGACGTGAACATTATTGTGATTGTATTGCGGTGGGGAAGCAGAGGTGAGGGTAGGGACCGGAGTCCTCGCTGCAGGTACAGGTGTGTACCCCGGTAGGGAGGAGGCCAATTAGACTCTGTCTCTGAAGCAGCCTTGGTCTGCTGGCAGAGGTCACGGCAGATTGAGTGGAGTCGCGCGTACGCGCCGACCCCGACGAATTAAGAGAGAGGGGGCTTTTTGGAGCGGGGGCGACCGAAACACCGCATGCCGTTCCCGACCCTGTCGCTAAGTTTGGCTTTTTTGTGGGGGGGGGGTTGGGGGGGGGTTGGAAAAAATTTCATCCGTTCCAAATCGTGGTGTGTTTGGTGAGATGAGATTCCAAGGTCAGGCCGGATTTGACTGCTAATTGGTTAAAAAACAAGTTGCTTTTTAAAGACCAAAAGGTTGAGTGTGTGTGTGTGTGTGTGTCAAGGGAGAGGGGGCAATCCAAACTCCAAGAAAGAGCCAATTCAAAATCTATTCCAAGTTGCACTTTTATATTGTGCAGTGTTTTGTTTTTATACTCACAATAATAACTTTGTATGTATTTTTAGATTTCGAAAGATTTAACAAATTAATTAAAAAGTACAGTTAAGAACCACAGAATGAAAACACATGCATGTTACTGATCAAACTAATGTTTTCCCATTAAAATCTAAATTAAAACACATTTTGATGCAGTTTAGCACATACTGCATGTATCCTACATGGAAGTCAACAAATGAATCGGGAGTCGTTCTACACCAGGAGTAATGTGTTGTTGTTGTTGTTGGTGTGGTCTGTGCTTCTGTGTCTTTGTCTTCAGCTCAAGTTCCTGACAATGATGAGCAGTTTGTCCCTGACTTCCAGACAGAAAACTGTGAGTAAGAGACTTCTTCAATTATTTTGTGTGTCACCATACAGTCGTACAGTGTGTGCGTGTGTGTGTGTGTGTGTGTGTTTAATGCTTTGTGCTTGTGTATGCATGCTTGTGTGAAATATGATTTATTAATGAATATGGCATTCATCATATGAAATCATACTGCAATGATCAATTTCGCGATATGATTTAATAGGTTTTCAAGATATATGAAGATAGTAAAACTCAATCAGACAATATGATGGTTACAATTTTTGATCTGATTTGATAGTAGAAAAGGAGAGGTTTTCATCCCGATGTGATTCTTCAACAAATGCAGCATTTCTCATAATAACATCAATCAGTATTCATGTGTGTGTGTCTGTCTCTCTCTCTGTGTGTGTATTGTACTAAATGTGTAATTGCCCATGTTTCTACACATTCACATGTGTTTGTCTGCATCTGTGTGTGTAAATATGAACACACACACACACACACACACACACACACATTCAGGTATCAGTTTCACTCTGTGCGCCCAAGTGCGCTTGAATCTGACATTCTAGATGTCTTCCCACTTCTATGAGCTTGTGTGTGTGTGTGTGTGTGTGTGTGTGTGTGTGTGTGTGTGCGTGCGTGCGTGCGCGCGTACACGCGTGCGTGTGTGTGCGTGTTTGTGCGTGTCATGTGCACACGCACATGATGTGTTTTCCCATCCCTCTCGGTATCTACACCTTCGCTCACACGATCTCTCTCTAGCGGGTAGGCAGGCAGGCAGGGTGCATGGAAGGTTAAGGTGAGAAAAATCTCTCTCTCTCTCTCCGTGTCTCTCTCTTGCTGCTACTCTGCACCACCTCTGTGATGATATTGCAGTGTGATTTGTTTGCATATGGAAACATCAAAATATTGTGGTTAATTTCCAGAAAGCTGAAAGGGTATCATTGCCCTTGGCGCTTTGCACTATAAATATGCAGGCGTTTTTTTTTTTTTGTTAAGCTCTATTTTATGCATCTATATTTAATTCAAAAGAGGGGTTTATGTTGTTCTCAACTTGCCAAATTGATGTTCACACTTGGGATAAAAATTATATATATTATATTTTATACATATATATATATATATATATACTGTATATATATATATATATGTATATATATATAGAGAGAGAGAGAGAGATATTTATATGTATATATTTTTTAATAACATAATCGTGCAGTAGTACATTGACTGAAAACAATTAAAGGGACCCCCCCCCCAAAGAATGAAACGATAATGAAATATAATTAAGCGTTATTCCCGTTAAACCGAAATGAAAAGAGAGCGAGAGAGAGAGAGGAGTCATTTGGCTGTTAAAGCAGTTAAAGCAGTTAGGGTGTGTGGTATTTCACCTGGCAGCGAGCGCCGAGCACAGGCAGGGGTGATAGCTTGGCAGAGAGTGGCTCTCTGGAGCAGCTAATGCCAAAGTGTAGTCAGAAAGTGAAGTGAGCAGAGCACAGCGTGGTCCAGCGCTAGCAGACACGCCGCGCTACAAGGAGCCAATGGAGCGCCGCGGAAAAGTTGCATAACTGGCGTGGAAAATGGACTTCATCCCCAAAGTCATTTTTGACATTCTTTCTGTAAATCTTCTTTCTTATTTTGTAGTTTATTTTTCCACCTTTCCACCTCCTGTGTCCTCTTCCTCAGTTGCTCAATCTGTTAGGTTTTGTTTAAATATTAGCATTAAACATGGTCCATGATCTAAAAAAAAAATTAAAACACACCAAAAATATGCCTTTTATACACCAGTCCCAAAAATGTTTTGACTCATATAAGGTGTGTATTGACCTAGATCGAGTTACATTTAATTCGCTAAATAAATGATAACTTGAAAAGCAGCAGTGAGTTCCTGCTGACCTTGGGGATAGTGTGAGACACCCAGACACCTATTACGGTGACCCAGAGCCCACCAAGATGGCCGCCGCGGGCGCCCGGTAATGGAGGGAGAGGCAGAGGTCACCGCGCCTTTGTCCCCTTGTCCTTCAAGGTACGAAGGGGGGTGGGACGCTGCTGACCATCTAAACAGCCCTGTTGGCACGGCCAGAGAGGGAGAGGGGGGGGGGGGGGGGGGGGGGGGAGAGAGGCACCGACAGATGGCGGAGATCGAGAGCACCGTGGTTGGCTCTGGAGCCGGGATCCCAACCGGCAGCTCTCCCATATGGGTCTTCACCAAGGAGATGGTGGGGGGGGGGGGGGGTGTGTAGAACGAGAGAGCTAAACGGAGAGACAGTGAGAGAGAGAGTGTGGGGCATGCAGACAGAGGAAGAGATGCGCGATATGATTTAATAGATTTTCAAGATATATGAAGATAGTAAAACTCAATCAGACAATATGATGGTTACAATTTTTGATCTGATTTGATAGTAGATAGTGATTCTTCAACAAATGCAGCATTTCTCATAATAACATCAATCAGTATTCATGTGTGTGTGTCTGTCTCTCGCTCTGTGTGTGTATTGTACTAAATGTGTAATTGCCCATGTTTCTACACATTCACATGTGTTTGTCTGCATCTGTGTGTGTAAATATGAACACACACACACACACACACACACACACATTCAGGTATCAGTTTCACTCTGTGCGCCCAAGTGCGCTTGAATCTGACATTCTAGATGTCTTCCCACTTCTATGAGCTTGTGTGTGTGTGTGTGTGTGTGTGTGTGTGCGTGTGCGTGCGTGTGTGCGTGCGCGTACACGCGTGCGTGTGTGTGCGTGTTTGTGCGTGTCATGTGCACACGCACATGATGTGTTTTCCCATCCCTCTCGGTATCTACACCTTCGCTCACACGAACTCTCTCTAGCGGGTAGGCAGGCAGGCAGGGTGCATGGAAGGTTAAGGTGAGAAAAATCTCTCTCTCTCTCTCCGTGTCTCTCTCTCTTGCTGCTACTCTGCACCACCTCTGTGATGATATTGCAGTGTGATTTGTTTGCATATGGAAACATCAAAATATTGTGGTTAATTTCCAGAAAGCTGAAAGGGTATCATTGCCCTTGGCGCTTTGCACTATAAATATGCAGGTGTTTTTTTTTTTTGTTAAGCTCTATTTTATGCATCTATATTTAATTCAAAAGAGGGGTTTATGTTGTTCTCAACTTGCCAAATTGATGTTCACACTTGGGATAAAAATTATATATATTATATTTTATACATATATATATATATAATGTATATATATATATATATATATATGTGTATATATATAGAGAGAGAGAGAGAGATTTATATGTATATATTTTTTAATAACATAATGGTGCAGTAGTACACTGACTGAAAACAATTAAAGGGACCCCCCCCCCCCAAAGAATGAAACGATAATGAAATATAATTAAGCGTTATTCCCGTTAAACCGAAATGAAAAGAGAGCGAGAGAGAGAGAGGAGTCATTTGGCTGTTAAAGCAGTTAAAGCAGTTAGGGTGTGTGGTATTTCACCTGGCAGCGAGCGCCGAGCACAGGCAGGGGTGATAGCTTGGCAGAGAGTGGCTCTCTGGAGCAGCTAATGCCAAAGTGTAGTCAGAAAGTGAAGTGAGCAGAGCACAGCGTGGTCCAGCGCTAGCAGACACGCCGCGCTTACAAGGAGCCAATGGAGCGCCGCGGAAAAGGTTGCATAACTGGCGTGGAAATGGACTTTCATCCCCAAAGTCATTTTGACATTCTTTCTGTAAATCTTCTTTCTTATTTGTAGTTTATTTTTCCACCTTCCACCTCCTGTGTCCTCTTCCTCAGTTGCTCAATCTGTTAGGTTTTGTTTAAATATTAGCATTAAACATGGTCCATCGATCTAAAAAAAAAATTAAAACACACCAAAAAATATGCCTTTTATACACCAGTCCCAAAATGTTTGACTCATATAAGGTGTGTATTGACCTAGATCGAAGTTACATTTAATTCGCTAAATAAATGATAACTTGAAAAGGCAGCAGTGAGTTCCTGCTGACCTTGGGGATAGTGTGAGACACCCAGACACCTATTACGGTGACCCAGAGCCCACCAAGATGGCCGCCGCGGGCCCCGGTAATGGAGGGAGAGGCAGAGGTCACCGCGCCTTGTCCCCTTGTCCTTCAGAGGTACGAAGGGGGGTGGACGCTGCTGACCATCTAACAGCCCTGTTGGCACGCGCCAGAGAGGGAGAGGGGAGGGGGGGGGAGAGAGGCCACCGACAGATGGCGGGAGATCGAGAGCACCGTGGTTGGGCTCTGGAGCCGGGATCCAACCGGCAGCTCTCCATATGGGTCTTCACCAAGGAGATGGTGGGGGGGGGGGGTGTGTAGAACGAGAGAGCTAAACGGAGAGACAGTGAGAGAGAGTGTGGGGCATGCAGACAGAGGAAGAGACAAACAGAGATAGACAGAGGAATGGAGAGATAGATACAATGAGGAAGAAAACGAGAGAAAGGGGAGAGTTGAAGTATATCTGGAGTGATGGTCAGAGGATTGGATGAGGAATATAATATAATAAAATAAAAGAGAGGATATAAAGGTGTTTAATGAGAGTCAGTAGGTGGAGAGTAAGAAAGAGACATTGTTGTGATATCAGCCATCTTTCGTATTGGTCTTTGCTTGAAGCACTTTTGTCAGGTGTGAACATTTGAACTGTTTACTTAAAAAGCTATTATTAACAAAAAATTCACATTCTCGTAGACTGCGACAACTTCAAATCGTCCCCCCATTTGAAACCCGATGACGACAATGGAGGCGGTTAGCAGGTTAGCGCCCTCCATCCGTTTGACACCGGGAGGAGCGACAGCCGCGCGTCCTGGAAGCTAATGTTTCCTCGGGCTGTGAAGACGGAGGAGCGCTTCCTTTGTCTTCGCCTACAACACAGATGCGTACCATTAGCATAACTTAGCGGGGTAGCGCCGAGGAGTAGTGGAGGTGTAAAGTGAGACCACACGCAACCGGCAGATCAGAACCGCTAGCATTTAACAGCGACGCGAGCGCCTACAGGTGAAAATGGAACGAAGGGTTCTCCGCCGCTGCCAAAAGACCTGAGTGTTTTTTTTTTATTAATGGACTGGAGAAATATCTGCCAAACGAAGGGCCGCCGTTCTGCCAAAACACACGCTCTGTGGCCTGAAACACACACTTTGTGGCCCGGAACTCACACATGGGCTGTGTGAGTCTGTAGGCTTCATTGTCATCCCTGTGTGGATGCCTTGCAGTAAAAGTGCTCGCTAAAATCAAATCAAAATGCAAGGCCGTTAACTGGTCGCATAAATAATTACAAAACAAAACCCGTACAGTAAGAATAAATATGTTTAGAAGTAGTATATATGTGTGATATATGTGGAAAGGAACTTTCTTTTAATATATATAATGTATGCATTTTATATAATGATAATATTACATTATAGATAAACTATATAATATATAAGAAATTCCATTCGTGACCATTCAGCTTTCTCCAAATTATAGGTAAACACCAAGAATACCTAGAAGTTAATGACAGCAAAAGAATAATTGAATCGATCCAATAATTGATTGCTTAATTGTTAGACAGCATTGGCTGTGCTTTAATCAATGCGGCCATAATGAGAGCAATCAGGAGCCATGATGGACCTGACATTCGAGGGGAGAAGCGAGGAGATCTCCTCCTCCTCTAGTTAGGAGGCCCAACGCCTGCACCATTGATTTGTGTATCACGGCACCCCGTTGACAAAATCTATTGTGACATTTCCATTTCTATTTAGAGCGTGCCTGTTTCGACATTGGCGGTACGCGCCGGCTAATATTACAGTTCGTGTAGCGTCACTTAAATATTAATTCAAAGGGGGAGTTTTTTTAACGCAAATTATATATAAATATAAATAAAGCATGTGTTCGATAACAGAATGAGCTCGCTCAGAATAACTGTTGGGGTTTTTCCATCCATGAAATAAAGATAGAGTAAGAATAGTAATACTGCTGTTTTTCTTAAAATGTATGTGCAGACGATGCCTGCTCATAATTTAGGTCTTATATCTTGACAGTCAAAACAAGTAAGCAGTTGTTGATACAAATTATTCACAGCGTGTGTTCAAAAAGAGAATGAACTTGCCCTAAGGTTCAAGTTTTACGATTTAAGTATAATAATCCTTCAAGACGAACAAAGGGTAAAAAATGATGCACATGGAGATGTGTGCTGCTAAGCAGGGGTGGGATGAGTGGGACCAGTAGACGTAGCATTTACACCAGCCTCAGCCTCACCTCCACCTGTACTCCTGCTAAACCCAATTGACGCTAAGTCTCTTCTGGAATTCTCTTCCGGATTTAGCCGCTTATTGTTTTTTTGGACTCTGTGAGCTTGTAAACGTCGGTTTGTTTCTTATGTTGATCCCCCCTCCCAACATCCACCCCTCCCCCCCACCAGGAAGTGTCTTTTCTGACCTCCGATCGATGACCCTCAAAAGGTCAGGCCCCCAGCTAGGGCTGTGAGCAGCCCGTGCACTTTGTCCCGCCGTGCGCGCGTGGACTGTACCCCCCCCACCCCACACACACACACACACACACACCATCACCCCCCACCATCACCTCCCCCCACACCCACCCCCCAGGAGTCAGCTGGAGTGTTACCCTATCGACCAGCCCTTCCCAACACACACACACACACACACACACACGTGCACACACATGTCGGTTGTAAGTCCATCTACTACCAATAAGAGCTGAGGATAGTCCACGCAGCTCTGCAGCACTTAATGTAAATATCGGCGCTATATATATGAAACAACATTGTAAAGTTATGCGCTTGAGATTTAAAACATAAAATAAAATAAAAAAAACATTAAAGTCACTTCTCGCTTTGAGTTCCTTTGATTCACAAAAAGCTCAAGTCCTGCTAAACCACACGGATTGCACCTCAGACTCTCTCAGACACACAGAGGGGGTTTAATGTAGTGTTGGACGCTGCGAAACGATACTTAATTCCTGGGTGTACTTCCTTTCACCCTGCAGGAGCACGACCCTCCCCACTCCCCACGTCTCGCAAGCAGTGTTCTGTTGTTGTTGTTGTTGTTGTTGTTGTTGTTTCATGTTGACGCACAGCCCCGTTATTGGATTAGTGTTGACCATGACTGGAAATGACGGGATGTTGATCAGGAATGATCACGCACTTACCCGGGTGGGCCTCTCACTCAGCCGGGGGGGGGGGGGGAAAGCACAGGTAGACAAGCCACAGAACAAGCCCCGCCTCCACCCACACCACACCACCCAACCCCACCCCACCCAACCCCACCCAAAGGATCAATGGGTCTTCTTGTTGTTGTCTGGGAGGTATTGACGGACAGCTGAACAACAGATGAAGCATTGAGACGTGACCCCCGCCACCCCCCCCCCCTCCCCCCCCCCCCCCCTGCACCACCACCACCCATCCACCCGCTCTGTGTTCCACTAAGAGACCCCCACCCGGAGGAAGAGGGGCGGCCTTACAAATGAGATTTGAGCGGGAGTTGTCAGGGTGACGGATGACACGTACGTCCTTTTGTAAACGCGTGCTCGGGGAAAGCCAGAGCACACACACACACACACACACACACACACACACACACACACACACACACACACACACACACAGACACGGATGTTGTTTCATATGCCAGCTGTGTGGGAGTGTGAGTGTGTGTGTGTGTGTCTGTCTGTCTGTGTTTTGTGAATCGTGAAAGATTTCCATGTTAATGTTTTCTAAGGTTTTTATTTCAAGAAAAAAACCTAGGTTCAATGCATACTGCAAACTGTTAGGAGAAATTCAATTCAAATCGTTAATCTCTACATTGATCAAACTTTGTCTTTAAACGCGACATGCTAAGCCGGACCTAATCGCAGCGTTGACTAAAATATCCATCACATGTCTCATCACATCACTCAGATATTTATTTTATTTCCCATTCCAGGAACACTGCACCGTTTTCATCATCACACACAGCAGCAGGATCATGGTCCACACAGAGTGTCCACTAAACGCTCTCCTCTATTCCCTGTGCTCCCATCTGTCTGTCTGCCTGCCTGCCTGTCTGTCTGCCGTGTTCTAGTGGCCTTCCACCACGCTCTGCATCTGAAGATTAAGAGAGAGCCCCACAGCCCGTGCAGCTCCGAGCTGGGCTCCAACTGCTGCCAGGACCGGCTCTTCAAGATCCACTATGGAGAGAAGTGCCTGTACAACATCAGGTACACACACACACACACACACACACACACACACACACACACACACACACACAAGCTACAAGCTAAGCTACAAACACGTGCTACATACATACATACATGCATACATGCACACACACACACACTCACACAGGAGCAGACACAGGCACACACATACATACATACACACACACACACACACACACACACACACACACACACACACACACACACACACACACACACACCCATACACATATTTGTACTTGAGTATTTCTATTTTCTGCTACTTTATACTTCTACTTCACTACATCTCAGAGGTAAATATTGTATTTTTATTTTTATTTTTTACTCTTTTTACATTACAGATTAAAAATGAACAACACAAAATATTAGGGGTGTAACAAATAACCGATTTGAATCAGAAAACCGGTTTTGATTTAAAAGATGCGAGTGCATCAGTACACGGACCCCTGGATCGGATCTAAACGTAGCATGAACCGGCCGATGGCCCGATCACAAAGTTATGAATCAGTTTTATGTTGTTGCTGTGATGCTGAATCCTCCGTCTGCTCAGTGTCTGCAGCGCTCTCTCTCACTCTCACACACACACACACACACACCACACACACACACACACACACACACTAAACTCTCGCGAGACTTGTCATAGTAACGTTAGATATCGCTCTGTTTGCGAGGGAAAGACAAAAAATATCCGTTACGATTCACAACATGAATGCATGTTACATTGCAAAACAACACTTTAAAAGACTGATATTCTATAAGAGTGCTTACAGTTTGCCACTTTGTTGTGTTCTGTTTGCAAAAATATGTGCACAAGGGATGTCTTGAAATTGTTATAATTTTCTACCTCAGTAGTTCATTGTTCCCTGATCTGAGTTACAGACCTCTCCACAACTGTTGTGCCAACAGTGAAATTGAATAGTTTGTTTTATTGTCAGAGGGGCTTTGTAAAGTTCTTAAAATGCAATATGTTACACTAATAAACATGACATGTTTCTGAATTCACATGTCAAAAGTGACAAAATACTTGTTCCCTGGTCTTTGATAAATCTATTTGAAGGTAAGCGATGCCACATTTATAGTATTGACTTATGTTAATTCATAATGTAAAATGATTGTCTACTTTAAACAAGGAACTCTATCAGATTGTATCATATCTCATCAAATCGTATTGAATCGTATCGAATCGTATCGAATCCTACTGAATCGAATCGAACCGAATCGTTCCATTTTAAAAATGTATCGTCCCTGAATCGTATCGTACCTCATGTATCTAGATACGGATCGGATCGTCTTTATTGGAGAGATGCACACCCCTACAAAATATAATCAATAAATACATTATAATATTATATCAATAAGGCTGTATTGGTCCACAGGGGGAAATTCACAATCTACTCAGTAGTATGCAAAGTAATTAAAGTAATTAGCTTGAGTGCTTGTGTACTTTTACCTTTGATTCTTTAAGAATATTTTGATGCTAATACTTTCATACTTTCATACTTCATAAGACTGAAGTAACATTTTTCAATGCAGGACTTGTACTGTGAACAGTAAAAGACAGTGTGTTTCGACTACTTTCACTTCAGTAAAAGATCGGATTACTTCTGTACTATGTTCATTGGGAGCGTGATCCATGCTAACATCAAGCCCTTTGAGACCGTATTGTGATTAAGGGCTGTACAACGGCAGCGTGTGTCCCTGGAGGCCCCCCGCCTGCTCCATACCTGCGGGGAGGAGGGGCCACGTCGAGCAGATTTAGAGCTGTTTCTGTCTTCTTTTGATCAACCGCGGCAGCCATCGACACTCGGTGGATGTCACCTGTATGCGGTGATCTCATGCACCGTACTCCACACGGCCACACTTCACCACGTTTCACTTTGAATCATGGGCCCTTCTGTGCATCTGTGCCACGCTTTACCTCGCACTCCTATTGAGAAGCGCTGGAAGATGAACCTGTATTCTTTTTCTCATGCAAAACCACCTCATGGCAAATGTACCCGCACTCCATTCCCCCTTTCCTCTTCCTTTTAAAAAATAGAGAAGTGTGCGATGAAGGAAACGAACGTCTGAGCTCTTCGGAGTCGCTCGTCAATTGGTTTTGATTTGCGCGGCGCGGCGCTAGCGTAATGACCGTCTGTGTTGAGCGGCGCCTTGCGTAACCAGGGAATCATTCAGGGGGCTAACAAGCACCACCATACATGTACACATACACGTAGACACACACACACACACACACACATGCACACACGTTTAGATGAACACACACACTTACACACTCAAACACACTCATACACATACATACAAACACACACACATTCACACACAGACACACACACACACTTAGAGGAACACACACACACACTTACACAATAAAACACACTCACACACTTAAACATACACACTTGACACTCAACCACACACACACACACACACACACACACATTCAAACACACACGCACATGTGCAAACTCAAACACACACACACACACACCACACTTGACACCTGCTCAGACACATTGGGCTTGACAAAGGAGACAAAGCGGTGTGTTCTGTAGCGCTACCCATTCCTAGCAGAGCTGCACCCACAGAAGCTCTCAGACACCGAGCTAAAGTCACGGAAACCAACGCTAAGGAACCTCTGACATCTAATCGTCTTGTTCTGCTGTCTTTCCCTTAGGGCTCAACGATATGGTCAAAAAAAAGCGCAATTTTTTTTGACAGATATTGCGGAATTCTGAAAAAAAATCTTAATGATAAAAACGCTGCCCCAATTTTCACTTTCACTGAAAAAACTATCATGATGTGATTTGTTGGAGTCTACCCCAAACAATCATGTCTTCTTACATCTGGTGAAAGAAAAGTGTAGGCGAGGGCATCTCTGCAGCATGACAGTACTTCATTTCTAATGGCGTTATACATTTATATTTACAGATTTTACCGTTTATCTGAAAAATTGCAGCCCCTGTGATTTGGATATTGCACCTGGCCATATTCCAATTCCAATACTTTTTTTTCTGAATAATTGTTCAACCCCGTAGTTTGTCCTTTGCTCCTGTCCACATTGTACTTCACCTACTGTTTTTCAAATCATATTCTTGTCTCCATTCTTAATTTCTGCCGCTGCGTTATTTCTCATGTACTCTAATGTATTTTTTAATTATTATTTACATTTAATGGTTATCGTTGTTGCACGTGTGCACCGCCAGTATCTCGCCGCGGCGGCTACTGGCGGTTTATTCTGATTAGCTGGAGGGCAGGAGGACGGGCGACTACCACCACTATCCTAATGAGGAGCCAGAAATACATGGAAAACACGCAGATAATGGAAGCAGCGCTTAATATCTCACTCTGATGCGTCCAATGCAGTCCACCGTTTAATAATAACAACGCTGTATGAATGGATGGATATATATAAAATATAATATATATAATATAATATTAGCCATAACTTAACTTATAAGATATAACTTAATGATACTATTCAAATTAGAGTCAAATTCTAGGGGTATTTATAATTATTTTATTATTTATTTACTTATTAAGATGGTTCTGAGGTAAAACAAGACAAATGCAGGTCAAAAAGATGCATTTGTTGTGGAAATTACTGTCACATTTGATATTTATAATTATCTTAAAATTGCCCTCATCATTAGTCTTCACGATTGCTTTTGAATTTTAGATGTTTAGATGTACATTGCATACACCTTGTGTATATTTTGAAATGTTTCATTATTTTTACATTAAACACCACTGAAGAAACAACATGTTTCTACTGTCAATTTCACACGAAACCAACGCCTGCTTCCAACTGAAAAACAGGCCAAGGCTCTCAAGTCTGTAGAGTTTGGTTCTTTTATCCGTTTGAACCACTGCTGCGGCCCAAAGGGAATCGAACCACCGAGCGGTCAAACGGCAGCAGAAAGCATCCTTGTTCTAACGATCCTCAACAAAAGACCGTCCCAGCTCAAGAGCCCTGTCGCACCTGTCAAGACCCTGTCAATCATCACAACCACCAATCACATTCATCCCCATCCGTTTTAGATTTATCTTGTTTTTGCTCTTTCTTCTCCTTCTCCGCTCCCCAGTGCCTATGAGCAGAAGCACCCGTCCGGAATGAAGCCCTCCAGCCCCGTCACGCCGCCCTGCAGCACCCCGGTGTCCCCCCTGCACCACCAGGGCTCCCCCACCGCCACCGCACCCCCCACCACCACCCCCAAGCCAGACCGGACCTACCTCCCCCCGCCCCACGCTCAGCCCTCTCAGCCACTCGCCGACAATGGATACCCCATGGACCACAGGTACCCCCCCCCCCCCCCCCCGCAACCACACACACACACACACACACACACACACACACACACTGAGAACACACACACACACACTGAGAACACACACACGATACATACACACACACACACACACACACACACACACACACACTCAACACACACTCACCACCAAGGGTGCGTTTGTTTCGTCTTACTCCAGGTTTCGCCGGCAGCTGTCGGAGCCGTGCCACTCTTTCCCCTCCCCGCCCGCCCCGGTGCCACGGGACAGCCGACCCGTGTACCACCGGCAGATGTCCGAGCCCAACATCCCCTTCCCCCCGCAGGGCTTCAAGCAGGAGTTCCCCGACCCACTGTTCGAGCACCCCGCCATGGTGGGGGGTCCGGGGGTCCCGCACGCCTACCCGGCCTCCATGATCATCAAGCAGGAGCCCCGTGACTTCACCTACGACTCAGGTGAGGAGTGGGAGAGATCAGAGTCACCAGTATCTCTCTCAAAAAGAGATGAAGGAGAAAACCCTCCATGTGGTAAGCACGCTTACGACTCAGGTGAGGAGTGGGAGAGATCAGAGTCACCAGTCTCTCTCTGTGCTGTAGCTCTCCTGCTGTCTGTCTGTCTGTCTGTCTGTCTGTCTGTCTGTCTGCGCCTGTAACTGTCCATACGATGGTGATACACATTATTTATTAATCCAAGATGGGACGTTTGGGTAAAATGTGTCTCTATTTATCAATTGTGTCTGAACTGTGACAACTTAAACAGGATGGTTTGAACATTTGGACAACACTGTTTGTTTGTTTGTTTGTTTGTATATTTGTGTGTATCGGTGTGTGGGATGTTAATATGGTTGGGCATGTGACCCCCCCACCCGGGGACAGAAGAGGGGTGGGTGTGTTGTGGGGGGGGTTCTCATCACATCATTGGTGTGATGGGAAGCAGACCCACCAGATGGTCGCAGTGGGTGCCGGAAGGCGCCATGTACCTCCACGCGGCTGTCGCCTTTTGACGTGCTGAGGAGGAAGAGGGTGCACAGGGAGCGTGGCGTGGCTTTTTGCTGTGCTGTGTGGTTCGGTGTCGATGGAGGTGGTGGTGACTTGCTGTGTGATTGTCTATCTCGGTGTCCTCGCTCTGGTCTTTGCCTGTGGTAGCCATACTGCTACTCTCGTTGTGTTCCCAATATCGTTTTTGTGCCCAGATTAGGCAGTGTAGCAGGCTGTGATTCTGGCGCTCGCTGGCTTAGATTAGGAGGGCTCGATGGGGAGGTGGGTGAGTCCCGATAGAGGTGTGACCGGTCTTGGGCTCGATGGGGGAACTATAGGTGGGGGTTAGTGGACATCTTAAGTTCGTGGGCGTGCCGTGAACACGGGACGGTGAATTGGGGGGGTTCAGGAAGATTAGGTTCTGAACCCGGGGGACTGTCAAGAAAGCGGGGCGTTTGGGTTGGATGGGAGGGGGTGGGGGGGGGGATGAAAGAGGAGGGCGGGGGGGAGGTAGTAGAGTGGTCAGGATTCTCGGGTTTTAGAGTGTTAGTTCGCTAAATATAGCGAATAGCGCCGGGATAGCCCGGGTCTTTTCGTATGGTCGTAGTGTCTGTGTCTGTACCCGCACGCTGCGTTAACTGTTTCTAGAGTAGCCTCCGCCCGGTCCCCATTCCTGTGGCTCTGCTAATCCAGGGGATAGAACAAGAAGACGTTTAGGGAGATTCGGGGAAGAAAAAGGGGGGGTTGGTTAAGTGTTGTTTCACACAGTCAAAGACTTACCCTCCTTGAAAACTAACTCTTCCATCACGTCCCCCGCCGCCCCAATCCTCATCTCCCCCCCTGTCAGGGTGTGAGGGAGTATTCAGGTGTCAAACGCTCCAAAGTGGCTGTCAGGTAGCAGCCCCAGTCAAAGAGGTCTATATCCTTTGTGGGTGCATAACACACAAACTTCACACCTCGCCGTGCATTGTTATTTGTATAGGACAACAGACAGACAGCCCAGACAGACAGACAGCCCAGACAGACAGACAGACAGCCAGACAGACAGACAGACAGACAGACAAGACAGACAGTAGTACATACTGGGCAGACAATAGCGAGAATGAGATCTCACAAGCTTCTCTCGGCACACAATGCAGCACTACATCCTTCTCTCTTCTTCTCCTCCGTCTCTCTCTTCTCCAACTAATCGTTTCCTCCCTACTTCCAATCTCCGTGTCTCTTCGTGGAGCTGTTTGACCAAACTCCCGCTGTTGAATGTGTGAAAGAGAAAACAAAAATACATCAAACCCTGCATCCGTATTTCCTCCAACCTAATTCCGTTATTGGTTTTGCCGGTCAGCAATTGAGTTCAAAAGTGGAAGGGTGGTTGTAGTGATCGGGGGTGAATGTGTGAAAGAGAAAACTAAAAAACATCAAATGATCGTTTTAGTTTTTGTTGCACTGTGACAGCTGAGTTTATTATGCTGTATGTTCGGTATGCGTTCGGTACGTGTCTCGGGGGCGGGGGAAGCGACGGCGAACATATTTTCGTAAAGCCTCATTTCTAGGTCTCACTGCTATTAGAGTTTCCAGTCAGCTGATGATCGGGTCTGCAGTGAAAACAAATGCAAATGACTGAAAGCTTCCCTGATTTACATGACAACCAACACAGTCACGGCACCTGCTAGGTGACACTACAGCTAGAGTAGAAAATCGAAGCTCATGTAACCATTTTTTTATCTCACACAATTGTTACTGTATTGACACTGTACCCAACATAACTACTTCAGTGCTTCTTAAAAGACAAAACATAAAAGGCTTATACAAATTAATATCCATGATTTTATATTTAGTTGTTATATAACAGTTACCACATATTACCCAAA
>PIJE02000770.1:38204-68204 GCA_002895965.2 Coryphaenoides rupestris
CTCCTTCATGTAGGTGAATCGTTCCTGTCTGGAGTTCCTGAGCTCGTGCACAGAGCAGTGGCAGTAATGAAAGCGAGGCAGCGGTGCCGCAAACTTATTATTGCCTTCTCCAAAGTGTCACTCGCGCTGGAAATCAATGACTGATTCAAGGAAGGAATTGATTAATTGTTTTTTGGGGGGGGGGGTTACCAAAAAGAGAAAAAGAAATGGACCCGGATGTGTTAGTAATGAAAAATACGACCGGCCTTAATTTGTCAGACTACTGTCCCTTCTCTCACGTTTTAAGCTATTCTCCAAAGTTGTTTTTATTGATTGTCAATTGCCTGTGGAATTGGCCCTTGACTTTATACATCCGTTTACACTTCCTCCAATTTAAGATCTAATAGGAGCAACTCATCTCATGTACAAAAGCACATTTTCAAAGCTAATACACACTTATGTGTGTGTGTATACATGACTGATATATACATATACTTATACATATATTCTCACATCTCGAGCACCACATACATCTCTTTGATTTTCTTAATGAATTAAAACATTTGACGTCATACCAGTTATGCTCCCGCATTGGGCATGCTAAGTGGAAGATTTCAGGAAATATAGTTTTTAAATCAGGTCAAACGTATGCTAAATTAATATGAGTTAAAAATAACTCTTGTGGAGTAACTGACTCATAAGGAGACGTAGGGAATCAAACTTGGTACTGGTAGTCGAACACACTTCCCAAGCAGATCCCTAATATTACCTACAATCATTGACCAAGTAATTAAAATAATCTAAGTGCACTTACTTTGAAGTACACTTACTATACCCATCATTATAATTATAATTAATTATTTTAAAAAGAAGAATCTAGTTAGACTAAAGACTTGACTTAGACCAGGGAGACCTAAACTAAGGTGTCCAACATACCAGCTGCTACATTACAGTCTTTCAACTCCCTTTCAATACCTATAAAGAAGTCAATCATTTCTATGGATTACACCACTAATTCTAGTCAATTTTGGGCTTGAAACCAGAACCTCATGGTTATGCATGAGACCTTACATTGGTGAGGTCTCCCATCCAAGCCATCCATTAGAACATCACCTAATTCATTTCTTGTTTATTTGTAGGGGTTGTATAGTGTCTTCAATTCTTAAAAAAATTAATAATTACTTTAATAATTAACAATTAGTAATTACTAATTATATTCTCAACACTAACCGGAAGGCAATTGACCATATATGTATTCAATAAACTGTTTATGAATGACAGTTTGTTTTTTTCCTTTTGCAGAGTGTATAAGTTTATACCATAAAGTATCCTTCAGATAATTTTTTGGTGTTTTTTAATTAAAGTAGTAAGTTAAAGGTCATTAAGTACATTAAACTCAGTGGTTCCATTCACTATCAATAAAGGATTCATTTTACAGTGAAAACATAACTGCTGAAAAATCAAGTGATGCATACAAAATGTAAAATGGACAGAGTAACTATAGGAATCAGAAAGAAAGTAAAGATATACAACTGTAAATATATTGGCAAATTCTTCCCATTCCATTGAGTCCATTTACGGCGACAAAAGGTGTTCTCATGGTACAACCTGCTAACAACCTCACACACAACAGAAAAGCACTCCTAGTGTGATCAGGTGTGTGTGTGTGTGTGTGTGTGTGTGTGTGTGTGTGTGTCACCTGTCTTCGGAACCTGTGGTTGACTATTGTTGTTGAAATGAACTTCACGGTTACAGACCAGGATCCAAATGACTGGGGTCTATTCAAATGGACGTATTGAAATCCCATGCAAACACCCCTGCGCTTTAAATATGTGGTTGGCTTTCATGCCGATGCGGACGGGCCCTATTAGCCTGGCCGTAGCACGACTATTATTTTACACCTTTTGTTATCACAAAACGTACACAAAGCTTGATATATTACGGACCCCTCGGCTTCAATGGCCCCGGAGTCCATTGAAGTTGAGAAACGCCATGCAAATCCTATTATCTGGCCCCATCGGAAGCTTTCAGGGCCCCTGCTATACGGGAGTGGGTGGAGAGGGGGGCGGGGGTGGGGGGTGAGGCGGGGCGGGGTGGTGGTGGTGGTGGTGGTGGTGGTGGGTTATGACCAATTATGGACATACGCCTTCACTTCCTGTGTCACTGGCAGCGCCCTCCTCTTTGCTGCACTGCTGGCCACCGGTGATATTCTGTGTATACGTGAGCCCGTCCTCCCCCACCGTAGCCAACAGATGGCCCCTCCATCTTGAGTCATCACAAACCCATTACCACGGCGACTCGTCCTCGAACCTCGTGGCCGATGGCCCTCGGCCGTGTTTGCCTAAGCTCTTAAGCCGGGCCCCGGGCTTTCTGTGGCGCACCGTGTTTGCTCAGGTTAAATGGCTTGCGTTGCCCACGGAGCGCCCCGATTGGCTGCGGCACGACGGTATTTGACGAGTGAAATGACACCGGGCGAGGTGAGGTGGGGGTGGGGGAGCGGGGGAGCGGGGGGTGTCGAGCAAATGTGTTTGGCGGGTTTGAAACGAGCTGGCTTTTAATACAGTGTGTTTGCACACCAAAAAGCCCCCCCTAAGTGTGTTTCTATCTGTGTTGCCAAGGGGGTCTATCAGTGGACGGACCACTGGGCATAAATCATTCCGCGGTAATTCAGAGGCACCGCCGGGGCCAGCAACAGGAAAAAGCAGAGAGACATTTTCGAGCTCCCGTAATGGAGGTCCCAATACGGCAGCCGGCAAAGTTAAGGACAACCTTATTAGAACGGCTTTTATTGTCTCCGAGGCCCAGCGCCCGGCCAGTGAACCAGCAACAAGGAAACATCTGTTTGAAGCCCCCCCCCCCCCCCCCCCCCCCCCCCTCCCCCCCACAGACACACACACACACACACACAGCACCACACACCATGCTGTCTAGTGTTATAGCCAAATACTATGGCCAACTTTAGACTTCACTGAAGAGACCACTTGTATAAAAGACATCACGTTGTGGATATATTGATATATATTGTCGATATATTGCTGTCTCCTCTTTGTAAGTTGCTTTGGATAAAAGTTTCTGCCAAATGCCCTAAATGTAAATGTAAATGTAATGTAAATCTTGATGGCGGTTGAATAAGTGTTAATAAGGGTTGACTATTTAGTAAATAATGCCTTCGATCGATTTTTTTGATCATATCCACATCATATATTTTTCTCCTCCTTCCACCAATCTTATATACTTTGCTTACATCTGAGTTAGCGATACTCACACGGGAGCAACTATTGGTGACGTGGAAAGCAATTGATTGAGATGATCATGGCTTCTAGATGCAAATATATGCAAATTAGTTCGCAGAATTACCTGGGGTTGTCAATCAGGCTATAGCTCAGTCCTTTTAGGACCTCATTGAATATTCATTTTAAACATGTGTGAGTGTGAGAGTTACCTTTAAATGGCCTGGGAAAAAAAAAAAAAGAGCAAAATCCAATATTTATAACACATTAGCATCTCCTCTGCAAGGACAGCCTGCTGTCTGTGGGCGTGACTGAAGCACTGCTCTGATTGGCTCGGAGAAAAGGCGGCAAATATTTGGCCGCTTTTGTGAGTCGCAAAGGTCACAGGTCAAAATATCTCATAGAAACACCTTGGGGTTGGTTTTTGTACATTTCATATCAGGTCATTTCACGTCATATTTTACCGTCTAGGAACCAACGAACAAAATAGTTTCAAGTGGAAGGGCGAGGGGGCAATATTGCTATTATATATTATATATTATATATTATATTCATATTAATATATACGTGCAATATATTGGTCGGCGGAAGTGACGAGACATGCTCAGTGGGCCGCTAGACATGTTGAGTGTGCGTCGATGATAATTGTATTAAGCTCCAGTCGCTCCTATGACGCACCGCAGGTCTGGGAGACGCTGGGGCCTGTTACTAAAGCTCTCCCAGTGCTTGCTTCGATGGTTTGATGAGGCTATGTGTGTGTGTGTGTGTGTGTGCGTGTGTGTGCACTCATGTGTGTGTGTGTGTGTGTGTGTATGTATGTGTGTGTGCACGCTTTGGAAGGAGAACACAGGCTGCTGCACGTGAACCACCGCCTTGATTCATAAATCATGGCGCCTTATTTGTGACTCTTTTATTTTTGCATCCGTGATTGATCGGGACTGATCCGATTCCATATCTCAGAGGCAGCTCTCGTATTCATGATGAGCGCATGAATATTTAAAGGTCCACACTGTTTGGTTTTGCAGCAGCGCCCTCATCCCCACCTCGTCTCTCTGGCTGGGGTTTGGTGTTTGGTCGGTGCACAGATCCTCTGAGCACTGATCAGAGCAGAGAGAGAGAGAGAGAGAGAGAGAGAGAGAGAGAGAGACCCTGTACAGTCCGGACGGCCAGGAGATGACCCGGGACAGTAACAAATGACCCTGCTGCTCCGGGTTTAGAAAGCTGTGAAATTGGATATCGAGACGCTGCGTGGAGCTGCGGGCCCCCGCTCGCTCTCAGAGCCCCAGACTAAGAGAGAGAGAGTGCGGGTTATCGTCTAATCCGATCACCGGCAACGTAAGACGGGTTAATCGCCTAAACAGGGGGCCCCCGCCACCCGCCCCACCCGGCACCCCACCCTACCCCACCCCACCCGGCACTCCACCCCACCCTCCCTCCCTCTGGGGCCCCCGGGGCGTCGGTTGGCGGATAAATTGATGCCGTCTTTCTGGTTTTCGCCGGAGATCCATCATGTCTGTCGCGTGGCGTGGGGGTCTCCTCCTTTGTCTTCGTCACAGTGTCAATATGTGTGCTGCTGCTGTTGATGCGGGTGGGGGTGCGGCGCGCTACCTGGGACGCTCTATATGGAGGGACACACTCATACACACATCATACACACACACACACACACACGGTGCACACTGGCTGGTTGTTCTGTTGTTGAGGAGTTCCACTCTACAACATCACCAACACGCACCACATCAACATCGACTCACACAACAGCACCACACCATTGCTGATTGTGTGTCCAGTTGGTAGCAGGAGTTCATTTCTACAACACCACACCACATCAACACACACACACACACATGGTGCTAGTGATGCAAAGCACCACTCTTGCATAGAATGCCTAGTGCTGTGCATGTAGTCATCTTCACAACATTGCAGATTTTATGTTTGATTGATTGATATTCCTAGGTTTGATAGGAATATCAGTGTGATTGAAGTAGGGCTGGGCGATTAATCGATCTCGAATCGAGATCGCGATACATATTTTGTCGATCTCGATCTATCAGCCTTACGCGACAACAGCCAATCAGTCTGCAGTGTTTGTCTCGACACGCCCATTCGCCACGATTGGCGATTGGTGCAGCCAAAATAACGCGACGACAGCCAATCGGTCTGCAGTGTTTTGGCTCGACACGCCCACTTATACCACGGCACGAGGCGTCGTTTACCAACAGCGACGCAAAGAAAGGACAGCAGCATGAGTGACACTGTGAGGAACGAGAGTTACAAGTGAAAGCTTCATAGTGTATTTTCTTGGTGGCGCAGCGGAGCGAGTTCTTACCTTTAGTTCTGCAGTCCTGAGTTCAAGTCCCAGGACTGCGTGTGGAAAGCCTTCTCTTAAGAACTCTCTCTGCTGTGCCACCGAGACAGCACACTGAAGTGTTACTTTTAAGTCAACGCACTAACCCTAATCCTAAGTCTTGTTAATCATATTGTCATGTCCTGATGGTGCAGTGGAGAGAGTGCATTGTTATCAACTCTAAGGTCATCTTTTTTCCTTTTCCAACTTAACAATGCAGCATAAGTGTAATGTCAAATGTCACCTCTGACCACTGCATAGTGTGGTGGCACAGCGGAGAGAGTTCTTACCTTCGACTTTGCAGTCCTGGGTTCAAATCCCATGGAAAGCCTTCTCTTATGTCTAAGTCCCGTGAACGGTAAAGTTAAACACGCCCGGAGACCATGCCCAAGTAGGTGTCTTGGTGGTGCTGTGGTATGTGCTGGAGGTTAGCACCCTGGGTCCTTCTCCCCCCCCCCAAAATGTATCCCTGTTAATTAATTGACCCCCTCCCCTAGGCAAATAAAACACTTGATCATAAAGAAAAGTCTTAAGCAAATAGGATAATTAATTAAGCTAAATACATTTACAGGGATACATTTGGGTGAAGGGCCCAACTACAAATAAACCAAGTATGTCAAGTCACTTTAATAATTAATAAAAAAAGAGTCACAAGCTCTCGGTTGTCAGCAAGAGACCTTTAGGTGTAGCGGTCAGAGGTGACATTACACTTATGCTGCATTGTTAAGTTGGAAAAGGACAACAGCCTTTCATCGTGACTTGAACACACAACCTTGGAGTTGATAACAATGCACTCTCACCACTGCACCATCAGGACATGACAATATGATTAACAGGACTTAAGGTTAGTGTTAGAGCGTTGACTTAAAAGTAACACTTCTTAGTGTGCTGTCTCAGTGGCACAGCGGAGCGCGTTCTTACCTTCAACTCTGCAGTCCTGCGTTCAAGTCACACTCCAAGCAGGACTTGAACACAGAACTGACAACCGAGAACTGCGCTGCGCCACTGGGACACCAGTCCTATTATAGGACTGTTGTTAATGTAAATGCTGATGGGCCGGATTAAACAACGGGCTGTACTTTGCCCACCTCTGATTTAACCACATCATATTTTGTACTTTATTTTATTTTAAAGTTGCACAGGGAATTTGAGCCACTAATATTTTTGTCTTCCTCGAAAAACATGTGAGATGTTTGCTGCCCAGCTTTCAGTTTTATTTACATTTTAATAATTTCAAAGGTGTGTTTTATTAAGCGCTGTTCTGGTTTTCGCCGGAGATCCATCATGTCTGTCGCGTGGCGTGGGGGTCTCCTCCTTTGTCTTCGGTTCTTACCTTCAGCTCTGCAGGCCTGGGTTCGCTCTAACACTAACCCTAACCCTAAGTCTTGTTAATCATATTGTCATAATCTGATGGTACAGTGGTGAGAGTGCATTGTTATCAACTCCAAGGTCATGTGTTCAAGTCACGATGAAAGTCTGTTGTCCTTTTCCAACTTAACAATGCAGCATAAGTGTAATGTCAAATGCCACCTCTGACCGCTTCATAGTGTGGTGGCACAGCGGAGAGAGTTCTTACCTTCAGCTCTGCAGTCCTGGGTTCAAACCCCATGGAAGGCCTTCTCTTATGGCTCAGTCCTGTGAACGGTAAAGTTAAACACGCCCGGAGACCATGCCCAAGTAGGTGTCTCGTTGGCACAGTGGAGAGCGTTCTTACCTACAGTGCTGGGTTCAAATCCCATGGAAAGCCTTCTCTTATGTCTAAGTCCTGTGAACGGTAAAGTTAAATACACCTGGAGACCCAGCCCAAGTAGGCGTCTTGGTGGTGCTGTGGTATGCGCTGGAGGTTAGCAACCTGGGTCCTTCCCCACCCCCCAAAATGTATCCCTATTAATTAATTGACCCCCTCCCCTAGGCAAATAAAACACTTGATCATAAAGAGAAGTCTTAAGCAAATAGGATAATTAATTAAGCAAAATAAATTTGGGGGAAGGGCTCAACAACTTCAAGTCACTTTAATGATTCATGCTTTTTTTAAAAAGTCACAAGCTCTCAGCAAGAGCCCTTTAGGTATAACACCCCGCCCAGCCCCACTGAGGGGGGGTTCTGCTGGCATTCACTTCCTGGTGACCGTATGTGTACAGACTCAAACCTGAGCCTCCAGGGTGCTAACCTCCAGAGCAGACCACAGCACCACCAAGATGCCTACTTGGCCATAGTCTCCGGGCGCATTTAACTTTACCGTTCACAGGACTGAGAGACATAAGAGAAGGCTTTCCATGGGATTTGAACCCAGCACTGCAGAGCTGAAGGGAAGAACTCTCTCCGCTGTGCCACCACACTATGAAGCGGTCAGAGGTGGCATTTGACATTACACTTATGCTGCATTGTTAAGTTGGAAAAGGACAACAGACTTTCATCATGACTTGAACACATGACCTTGGAGTTGATAACAATGCACTCTCACCACTGCACCATCAGGACATGACACTATGATTAACAGGACTTAAGGTTAGTGTTAGTGTTAGAGCGTTGACTTATAAGTAACACTTCTTAGTGTGCTGTCTCGGTGGCACAGCGGAGAGAGTTCTTACCTTCAACTCTGCAGTCCTGCGTTCAAGTCACACTCCAAGCAGGACTTGAACACAGAACTGACAACCGAGAACTCCAGCCGCTGCGCCACTGGGACACCAGTCCTATTATAGGACTGTCGTTAATGTAAATGCTGACGGGCCGGATTAAACAATGGGCTGTATGTGGCCCGTGGGCTGTACTTTGCCCACCTCTGATTTAACCACTTCATAATTTGTACTTTATTTTATTTTAAAGTTGCACAGGGAATTTGAGCCACTTGTTTTACTATTTCTGTCTTCCTCGAAAAACATGTGAGATGTTTGCTGCCCAGCTTTCAGTTTTATTTACATTTTAATAATTTCAAAGGTGTGTTTTATTAAGGCTATTACAGCATGTTGGCAGTGTTTAATATTGACATTATTTTTCTTCAACTCTTCTGAAGTTTAACTAATGAACCCTCTGGTGTCTTCTTCATTTATCATAATCAGGATCATGATTATATTTTTTGCCAGATCGCCCAGCCCTACTTTCACAAATGCTTCCTTTCAAATAACTAATGTTTCAATTATTAGTACAAGTATTACTAAAACTAATGTTACTGTTACTAGTCCCACTTCAAGCACCTAGTAGGCCCTAGCAACAACCAATTGAACCCTATCATTCCAGTATTACAAAACGGATTGGGTTCTGAGCGTTGTGGAACAACTCAGAGCTGCTGGGGGCAGCAACCACATGTCTGTGGCGTCTATCTAAGTTGACAGCTGCTAATCCCTTGGCTTTGACAGAAGAGGGTCCTTGATGGAGCCTGAAAAGGAAAAATCATGAATTTCAGTGATAAAATTACAAACAGATGTAAGGTGGTCAGTGATTCAAATGTGTGCAGAGTTTCTTTTTATAATATGTGTGGAGTGCATTACCCGCCGGAAACTATAAGGGGGCGCAACCGAGCACTCCCACACAACCAACCACACACACACCCACCACACCCACACACACACACACACACACACACCACCACACACACGCACCCAGCCTTGTGATGATCTCAAGGCATGGCTTCATCATTCCCTACTCCTCCTCCTCCTCCTCCTCGCCTGATGAAGAAGACACATCTGGTTGATGTGCTCAGATGAGGTGAACTCACTCATCCCCACGTGTGACAGAAACAGAGCTCTCTCTGGGAGTCGTTTTTTTCTCCAATCAATCAATCGATCAATCACAAATCAGCATTATTTATGCAGCGCTTTTTGAGGCAAACTGTGAAAGAAGGGTTTGTGGGGTGCGATGGGGGGGGGGGGGTGCAAGGGGTTTCTCCCTAAAACCAGCTTCCCCTTGCTGCCACCGCGGTCGCCATGGTCACCAGGTGTCAGGCGCCCGGCCCTGGCACGCCACTCGTCTCTTCAACCTTCCACAATGTCGTTTGATCCCCGCTATACTGTCAGCCGTGCTCTCTCTCTCTCTCTCTCTCTCTCTCTCTCTCTCTCTCTCTCTCTCTCTCTCTCTCTCTCTCTCTCTCTCTCTCTCTCTCTCTCTCTCTCGGCGGACGGACCCCGTAGTCGGAGCCCACCCCTGGGCTGCCCAGCCATCTGTCACCGGGGCCCTGAGACCCTATAGGCAGAGGGCCCAACCTCCCCCTCCCTCTCCCCCTCTTCCTCCTCCTCCTCCTCAACCGTCTCCCCCATCCCTCCCTCCCTCCTCCTCCTCCTCCTCCTCCTCCTCCTCTGTTCATCGCCCCGGCCCTCCTCCCCACGCCCATTAGCTCTTTCTAACGCCGCCGCCGCCGAGGTTAGCGCGGCGAAGACCCCTCGCAGGCACAAAACGGACCGCTACTTATCCTACTTAAACCCCCAAATGAGCTCTCTTAAGCCCATACATAATTAATTTCCCAGAGACCTCTTGCGGACGTTTAGCAAATAATCTTTTTTTCATTCTTTTTTTCGCGTCAACATTTCTGAGGTCTGTTGGTTTTTTTTAATCGTGGCCGAGAAAAAAAAAGGAAACTGGGTTTTTATTGGGAGCGGTGAGGGTTTTTTTTTATCTGTGTGCAGGGTGGTTTAAACCAGCAAGGGGCTGAAGAAGTGAACGACCGTGTGGTCAGATGAAGACAGATAACCAGGGGGAGTAAATTTAGACCTCCCTCCTCACATTCATAATACCTAATGCCCTTTAAATAGGCTTAAGAGGACGACTGGAAATAGGATAGGGGAAATGAATAACTATCAGTGGGTTTCCAACTTTGCTTTCCGCGGGCGTATTAATCCACCGCGCCGATGTGTGGCAGCCAGGTCAAACCTACTGAATAATGCACTCCTCCCGATACAACTTAATTCCCCTGAGACTCGGACGGTTCACCGGGGATTCTACCTGCGCAGTTGAATGCGGGGTGCTAAAGTTAAACCTTTAAGTTAAACCTTCTCTTAAAGGGAAAGAGCAGAATTATTTTGGACACAGACACTAGATTGGTCGGCTCATAACACAGACAAAAATAGTCGGAGACAGCAAAAGTAAATAAAATATTATCTGTGTGTTTGTTATGCATTATTTTACTTTAATATTTTATTTAATATATTGGACAGTTTTTTTTCCTTCAGTACTAATATGAGGTACGATACTGCCTAGGCCTTTAACACATATACTGCCATATGTGCTTTTCCTTTAATGTGTATATTTATATGTGAATTATTTTCTAATTATTAGTGTTTGAATTGGAAACAAAACATTTGTGCCGGCTTCACAAATATGTTTATGTGCGTTTGTGATTTTTGCGACAAATGTGATTCAATATCTTAAAGCCAATTAAAATATTACATCCAAGTTAAGTTTAAAAAAGTACATACAAAGGGGGAATATTTTTGAAGTGGGGGGTTCTTTCATAGTTAAATTTAACAATTGTAACAAAAACACAGGAAATGACAGGAGGCTACATATGTGCCTCACAGAGACACAAGTCCTCACAGATCGGATGACAGAAACCAAAAGAGAAAAAAAAGAAACCTTGGTGTTGAGACAGACATATTTAGAGCTCTCCACATAAATAGAGTGAGAAAGATATCTCTGGATATCAGCTATCTTTGCCACCAAACACACACACACAGACACACACACATACACACACACACACACACACACACACAAAAGCAGACGAGCGGCGCACGTTTCTCCTTCGGAAGAAACCGCGTGAGAAACAAAGAAGCTAGTGTTTAGCGCGCTAATGGCACCCTTCCAGAACCCTCCGCCAGGATGTACAGCCACGCAAATATGTTTTTTTGGGGGTTTTTTCTTCTTCTTCTTCTTCTTCTTCTTCGTGCCGCGCAGGGAAACAAAGACTCGAAGACGCCGCAAGAGAGACAACGACGCCGGGCGAGCTGACCCACATGCTCGTCTCGTCTGAGGCGATATATATATACACAGTATATATATATATATATATATATATACACAGTATATATGTATTATTATATATTTGACTGTGACTGCTTGTGTTTTGGCTCCCTGGCTGCTGGGGCCGGGGCAATATGTTTTATCAAACGCCCCTCAGCCAATATTTATTTAGCCACAAGCTGCCGCAACGTCGCAGAGGAGGAGGAGGAGGATGAGGAGGAGGAGGAAGAGGAGGAGGAGGAGGAGGAGGAGGAGCCCCTCGGAGCGGCCTTTGACTTATTTATTTATTTATTTCTTCAACTTGCCAAAAGAGGCACAAACCGCCTTTTTATGGGCCGTTCGCTCCGCGCTTGCGCCGACTCTGTGATCAGTGAAGTGAAAGAACACACACACACACACACACACACACACACTCCTCCTCTGTGTGCTTTTAAATAACATCACAATTAACAGGAGATCAAAATAATGTAGATAGTGCAGATAGCGTCACATAACAAGTGGGGTATGGGAGGGTGGGGGGGGGATTAGCCTCTGTATTAACCACACAAACGAGACGGAATATCATAATCGAGAATAATAAGTGAAGAGTGATGTTTAGTACGACTGTATGTATTAAACTGTACTCTATCACTGTACACGGTGTACAGTGATAGAGCTGAACGGAAGCAGTTAGTTAGTGAGCTCTACCGAAACGTGGAGGAGAGGAGTTGAGTGCGACTACGGTACCAGAGATACTGTTGATACTCAGTCAATACAGGGGCGAGAAGAGGGGGCGGTGGTGTGTGTAAAGACAGAGAGAGAGAGAGATGGAGAGAGAGAGAGAGAGAGAGAGAGAGAGAGATGAGAGAGTGAAAAGAGAGAGAAGGAGAGAGAGAAGGAGAGAAGGAGAGAGAGATAAGGAGAGAGAGAGAGAAAGATAAGGAGAGAGACAGAGAGAGAGGAGGAGAAGAGAGAGGGAGACAGACAGAGAGAGGAGAGGGAGACAGACAGAGAGAGAGAGAGAGAGAGAGAAAAAGAGAGAGAGAGAGCTTCTTTCTCTCTTTCTGCCGTTTTAAAGCAGATGGTTCCTCGCGCGGAGAGCGGAAGTGTCAGTTAACTCGCTTGGCTCGCTGCTCGCTGGCCACCGGCCAACTCCAACAACAGGATCGGGTCGGGTCCGAGCAAACGGTGCTGTTAGCTTTCTTCAGATGCGGCACGCGACGACACACACACACACATACACACACACGTGCGCACACACACACAACAGAAGGGTGGCAGCCTGCACCTACTGTTCACACCCACCGCCGCCTCCACCGCCACGCTTACCTGGCAGGAGCAGGGGCCTGAGCGCGCTACAAGTTCAGGCACGGGACACACACACACACACACACACACACTCACACACACACACAGTCTGGAGAGAGCGGTCGAGGCAGAGGATGACTCCCAGAGCCCGATATCAGCTGGATAAGTTGTCGGCTCTGGTTTATTGTTCCTTCAGACAGACAGGCAGACAGGCAGACAGACAGGCAGACACACAGAGACCGAGGCATCACGGGAGCACACTCAGATGGCATCAGACAGCATCAGGCCAACCTTAACGTGAACACTGTGATGTGATGGGGGTGTGTCTGAGTGTGTGTGTGTGTGTGTGTGTGAGGGGGGGGTTGCTATAGGAAGCTAGCCATTTAGTTTTAGACGCCACAGATATACAGGTCCTTCAGGAGTGAGAGGTTAGACGTGGGCTGTGGACATATGGGGTTTGAACCGAGGACCTTTTGGCTGACATTTACATTTAGGGCATTTGGCAGACACTTTTATCGAAAGCGACTTACAAAGAGTACATTTGTTGAAGGAGACAGCAAAATATCACTGTGGTACATAAAGATAAGATGACATGACTTGTGATACCCTAACTAGTAAGTAAGTAAGTAAAGTTTATTTATATAGCACCTTGCACAGACAGTGCTTCATAGTTAAAACAAATAAATCTGTTAAAAAACTAAATGAATAATAACAAAGAAGACCAGAACAAAGAACGAGACACAATTGACACAATTTAAATGTTATGTCCTATTTGTGTGATGTAATCATCATCTCCACAATCGGTATAATTGTGGGGATTCGCCACGATTTACCATTTATATTCACATTTACCAATTAGATGTACAATTTACCATTTGACATTTACCATTTACATGTAAGAGCCTATTACCATTAACCACTTACAGTATATTGTCCAAATATCCCATTTAGAGTGCTAATCAAAAGGCCTAACCCGGTCAAAGTTGAAGCATCAATGTCGTATTTAAACTCAACGTAAATACAGTCAAATTAAGTATTCACAATCAATTGCATCCACCCGGCAAACAATATCTCGTTTTTTCTTCGTCTAATAACTAGGCCTATACTGTATAATTGCGTTCAGATTTTTTTTCTTTAGCCAGACAATCAGAATAATTGAATAAAATATGCGCTCTATATGTCTTCGCGCCACACGGTCCTGGAAGCTAATCAACCTATATGAGCTCTGTCTAATTAGCCAGGTGAATAATCAGCATGCTAATGAAGCTATATTGATACACCGCTGTAGGAGCCGCGGATAATATAAAAAGATATAAGAGTGTGTGCCGGATAGCTCGAGTGAACGAGATTTCTTTACCCCCCTCACACACACACACACAAAAACAAAACACTTTCTCTTCTATTGCTCTCTCTCTCTCTCTCTCTCTTCTATCTCTTTTTTTCTCCCTCTTTTTCTCGATCCATATGGTTGGACGGGGAGTGCATCTGGCTCAGCATGTAGCATACAGTTAGCCTCCTATATTTCCAGTTGTATTCACACCTCGCGGCGGCGCGCGCCAAGTGAAAATGAACGGCAGCAGGCTCGTGTGACGACTTTAATTAGACGCAGGCCAAGTGAAGTCACACTCATCATGGCAAACATAGCGCAACCTTCAATTACTCGCGGCGAACAAAGCAATTAAAAGGTTCTGTCCTACTGGGTAACCTGGGCTCCCCTCCCATCCCCCCCCCCCACCCCTCCACACACACACACACACACACACACACACACACACACCGCCAGCAGCCCCCCCCCAGGGAGCCAATCGTAGTTCTTTCCCGTCCGCAGCCACAGGTAGCAGGTAGGTAATTGTTATTGATCAGCCAGCATTAGAGCATGTCGAGCCAAATTGTTATTTTGGCCGCGGCTCTATTTAAGGTGTTGGTGGTGGCGGCGGTGGTGGTTTGGCCCGGGTCTGGCGGCTAACTTAGCGTAGCGTAGCGTAGCGTCGGCGGTGTGCTCACCGCAAGTGTTTGCGATGTGTTTATCAAATGTTTTTGTACAATAATCCAAAAATAAGACAAAATCCAGATGACAAATATGCAAATAAAAACTGTCAAAAGAATAACAGAAGAATAACCGTCAAAATAAACCTCAGACTGAAAACCTCAATGTTATGTTTTTTTAAAGAAAGTTAAAATAAGCATGCAAACCAACATGTAGACGGAGGTTTAGTGCAGGTTATGTCATACTGCTGTGTGGTTCACTGATGGTGGACTCAAGCTAGACTAGTCACTCCACTAATGAGGAGAATCTCCAGCCTGTTGACTGGAAAGGACGGCGGCAATTCTTCAATAGATACACTGACACTGTGTTCCCTCCTTCCTGCGCACACACACACACACACACACACACACACACACACACACACACACACACACACACACACACACACACGCACACACACACGTACGCACTAGCACCACTGCCTTGGTTGTTGTGTCAATGCTGTCCGTCAATACACTCAGTAGCACTTTGTTGGTTGCCTCTGCTCCTCGCCTCTCACACACACATGCTCGCCCACACACACAAACACAAACACACACACACACACGCCCACACACACACATGCTCGCCCACACACACAAACACACACACACACACACACACACAGTCTACCCCATGAGGACCTTAACCTGATCGACAAAATTGACTGTTACTTCAATAGATAACACACACACACACACACACACACACACACACACACACACACACACACACACACACACACACACACACACATCACACACACACACCCATGTACAGACGCACTACACACCCACCTCCTCCCTACCCTCTTGCTGACCTGAGCCATGACCCTGGGCTAGGGTTCACACTGTCTGTCTCTCTCTCTCTCACTCTCACTCGTTCTCTCTCTCCCTCTTCCATTCTCTCTCTCTCTCTCTCTCTCTCTCTCTCTCTCTCTGTCTTTCTATTGTCACTCTCTCTTCCCCTGTCATCGCCTCCCTCTCCTCATCTGTGGTTTCCTTTCCTCTACTGTCCTCCCCTCCTTACCTCCTCTCTTACATCCTTATCACTTTTCACAGTTTTCTTTCTTTTCGTTTTTCCCTCCACTGTTTCCAAACCCGTTTAGCATTTACCTGTCTCATCACTCTCTCTCTCTCTCTCTCTCTCTCTCTCTCTCTCTCTCTCTCTCTCTCTCTCTCTCTTCTTTCCTATGCTTTCCATGCCCTGAAGCTACTTCTCGCTACTGGGACCTGTGTGTGTCTCTCAGTGTGTGTGTGTGTGTGTGTGTGTGTGTGTGTGTCTGCACCCGTGCGTGCGTGTGTGTGTGTGTCCCTGTGTGTGTGTGTGTGTGTGTGTGTGTGTGTGTGCTCGCTGGTTGCCTCGCCTCCCCCGACCCTACAAGCACTGAGGGGTGTGTGTGTGTGTGTGTGGGGGGCGGGATCATTAGAATACATGATTCTGTAGCTCAGAGCGTCGTTCTCCACCCAGAGAGTCCTGTGTACGGAGGCTGGACGACAAGAGCTGGCAGCCTGCAGCCAGTGCATCCCGGACGCTGTTGGAGCCCGTTCAAGGCTCCACTGCGCTCCCTAACTGTTACTGTAATGGAGGTCCCGAGACGCCGCTAAACGGAGAAACTCACGCAACTGCCAACCAACACAAGATGTATTATTGTCAGTGGTGGGGTGGGGGGGGGGGGGGGGTCTTGTAATGGGACGGTTGGTTGTATTTTTTAAAGGGATTCCCTGTTCTTGTTTAGTTTTTTTATTGTAATAGTTTTGTTTTACTTTAAGGGGGGGGGGGGGGTTGGGGGGAGGGGGCAAAAGTGTTAAAAGTATTCCGTTACCGAATAATAGAAGACCCAAGACTCAGAGAGGGCTTTTAATTTGACCGTTCACCTGTTTTATTTTGACAATGACTTTCCCTGAACATTTTTTTTGGTTTGACACAAAAAGCTCAGGGTGTGTAGAAAACACACCTGCCTTTTAGAAAGTGGTGAAGAAAATATATCAACCCACCCCCCCGGCCCCCACCCACCAGCCCCCCCCGAAATATAACCTCCCAACAACCTCCCAATAGCAACAAGACAAACAAGCACGTCCATGCTCTGCGTGTGTGTGTGTGTGTGTGTGTGTGTCACCATATCAGTCAGTGCGGGTGGGGGGGGGGGTGTGGGTTGGGGTGGGTTGGGGTGGGGGGGGGGGAATTAATTCCTCATACATCAGATTGACTCACAGACAACACTGGAGCTCGGTGGCTCTGTCGCCGCGCCGGGGATGTTGTCTTTAACCAGATTACGGCGTCAGAGGACCAAAACAGGCCGGCAGCACCGTGGCTACCCGGCTCCGTGCTCGCCGGGCCCCGCAAATTGACATGCCTCACTTAAGCCCCTGACATGTTATTAAGATTTAATGGCCAAATTATGATCATTAAAACTACATGAGTGATACGGGGGGCAGATGATAAGCTATTCATTTAAGCCCCTCTTCCTGTAATAATATTGAAACAGACAGTCTGCCAGTTATTAGATCATAATTAGCCCCAGCAATCTGTACGGAATTTGCGGAAATGACGCCAAGTTAGCAGGCGCGACGCGACCCCCAGCTCTCTCTCTCTCTCTCTCTCGTTCTCTCTCTCTCTCTCTCGCTTTTCACTTCTTGTGTTGTTGTTGCTGTGTGTTAACTTACGCTCTCTCTCTCTCTCTCTCTCTCTCTCTCTCTCTGTCTCTCTCTCTCTCTCTCTCTGTCTCTCGCTTCTCTGTGTCTAACTCTTACACTCTGTTCAAGTCTTTCTCGCTTACTCCTCTCTCACACGTATTCTCTCTTCACCTGAACGTAATTATAGTTAAACTGAAAACAGTACAATTGTACAATTGAAATCTTAAGCAATCCTACTTTAAATCTGTTCACTGACTGATTCATCGAGCTACAGGTATTACATCCTCCCTTACTATCCATCAATCTTCATACATAAGCTAACCTCCAACTTCACATCAATATTCACTGATGCCCAACCGTGGATCTGTATTGGAGCAATCAGAGATGGCTAAAACCATCGCCCTCATCAGATCTGAACACATAACGTAAAACATGCGTGATAATAAAACCACAAACTAAAACTATACATTCAGAGGGCAGCAGTGGAGGTGTCTGAGCCCGTTTGAGCGGGGAGCAGTGACCCAGCGAGTGGACATGGAGCAGATGGTAGCTGAACAAAACATAACCGGCCCTGGCGCTTTTATTTTGACAGCGCTGCCAGTCATCAGACCTGGTTTGGATTGTTATGAGGTGTGTTTGGTACTGTTTGTCCCTCGGCCTTGACTCCAAGCAGAGGTCAAAAGGAGGGTCGCAGCGACAGGCCAACTTCCTGCCTGTGTCTTTAGCCCATTGCCCTCTCTCTCTCTCTCTCTCTCTCTCCCTCTCTTTCTCTCACTCTGTGTCTCTCTGTCTCTCTTTCTCTTGTTTCCTATCTCCACTCACACACACACTAAGCTCTGTGTATTTCATGCATGGCTAGAGAACACACCCTGGCTCTCTGATTTCCATACTGATTGTGCAAGTGTGTGTGTGTGCATGTGTGTGTGTGTGTGTGTGTGTGTACGTACATGTGTTCGTGTGTGTGTGTGTGTGTGTGTGTGTGTGTGTGTATGTACATGTGTGCATGTGGGTTTGTGTGTGTGTGTGTGTGTGTGTGTGTGTGTGTGTGTGTGTGTGTGTGTGTGTGTGCGTACATGTGTATGCACCTCAACCTGTGCCAGTTTAGCAATGAGAAATCTGCACCCTCAGCTGTTTCTCCTCACACACCAGAGAGAGCGAGAGAGAGACAGAGAGAGGAAGAGAGAGAGAGAGGGAGAGTGAGAGAGCGAGAGAGAGAGAGAGAGAGAGAGGAGAGAGAGAGAGGAGATGAGAGAGAGAGAGAGAGAGAGAGAGAGAGAGAGAGAGAGAGAGAGAGAGAGAGGAGAGGAGGGATAGAGAGAGAGAGAGAGAGAGAGATGGCACTACATTCTGGGCACCTCTCTCTCCCCCGGTTCCTGCCTTGGGCTTTTCTCCAGGTAGCGTTCGCCAAAGCTATCCCTATTAATAAGCAACATATTTGATTTTCCGACGTGAAAGCTCGCGTCTTCGGGCCCCCAAGAAAAGTGGCGTGATATCTGAGGTGGAGACAGGAGACGTATGGCGGGGCCCTGAATTATGCAGGAAAGGGAGGGGTGGGGGGGGGGGGGGGTGGCTGGGTTGGGTGGGGGAGTGAGGGGAGTGTGGGAGAGGTGTCACGTAACCCTGGGGTGCCCAACATGCCTTGGGTGGGTGAGAAGCAGAAGCTGAGAAACACGTAGCTCACCAACACATAAGCCCTAGGTGAGCAAAGGGGGGGGGGGGGGGGTGGGGGGAGTGTGGTGGGGGGGGCGTGCCAAGTTTTCCCAATTAGATCGGAACACAAATCACAAATGAAAGGGAAGATTTACTGAATCTTTTGCGATGCACTCGTTCGAACGTCATCTCACTTGTCCATGATAATTGGTAAAGACAATTTCCTAATTAATGTCCGTGCACTTTCCACCACAAGCACCAGATAAAAATTATTCTGAACCCTGTTGGGACATATCCTCACCAATCTCAGGAAACCAGTGAATTGTCCATACAAAACGCAAAATAGCAATGAACCTAAACATTTGTTACACAGAGATATAGTGTTAAAATGACCCAAATCCTCCCTTCCGTCATCTGACCTGCAAATAGCCAATCAACAACTTCCTATGAAATTCTAGTCGACCATCTTCTCTGTGTGCCTGTGGTTCTGCTACGGTACGATCAGTGTTTGAAACATGAGCCCTAAACTACAAAAAAACATTTTCAGTCAAAGAGATGAGGGTTGTAGAATAATGGTTATTAATAAACAATATTGTAAAGGTAACCCTGGGTTGAGAAGCCCTGTTCTGTATATATTAAACAATAAAGAAGCAAAAGTATCGGCTGGTAATCGGTATGAAGGCACACCTGTAGGCTGTGGCGGTTGCTAGGTAGCGGTGTTCGGGGTCATCATTAGCATGCTTTACACAGACTTTTCATTGCGGGAATTTTCCGCCTCACCTGCCGTGTAAAAGGTCAGAATGAGGGTTCATGTTTGTTCCGCCTTCATGTCGGCATGAGAGGCAGTAACCAAGTCGGACTGATGTCTGTGTAAAAGGGGGTAAGCCTGCATGCTGGGGCAGAGAGGTGGTTTTCGTTCATTCATATTGATGACCTGTTAAGTGTTCAATCTCTCCTTCATTTCTTCTTCAACTTATCTGCCATAGTATCGCTACGCAGCAATACAGTGTACGATAAATGTAATATAAATGTCAAAAACACGGCTATTATTGTCTGGAAAGCAATGCCGCTGCCCCACACGTATATATATATGTTATACATCACGCCGGACGCTGATGCTGTTGTGCTCCACGCCGCGCCCGTCGGCATGATCGCCGGCCTGCTATTCCCGGGATCTCCGCATGAGAGAGAGGGGCTATTGTCTAGAAGCACTGTCCCAAAAACTGCATTTGTGCTCAAACTTCTGCACAATCTGCACAAAAATGCACGACTTCTCTCACTGTCCCCTCCAAAAGCTGAAACCAAGACGTTGTGTTCGCAGACACAATAACAACAAACAACAACAACAACAACAACATAAACAACAACGGCATATTCGGAAGCGTGCTGTTCGGCCCGTCGCAGCTCCGTTGGTCGGGAGCGATCGTCGGCGGGTGGGGGGGTTGGGGGGGGGGGGTGTTTGGCGAGCGGCGGTGACTGTGTCCTGTGCTGATTGCGGCGTTGATGGGCCGTTGGGGGGTTGGTCGGGGGGGAGGGTTCCCGCTAGCTCCATCACAGAGCAGCGGGGAGCGCTGATTACTTAATTGCTTGTAAGAGCTCATTAAAGCCTCCTATCCGTCATAAGTCGACGAGCAAGTATCTGTTTTCAGAGACGGCGAAAGTGGATGGCGGAGGGGGAGGGAGAGGGGGAGAGAGAGAGAGAGAGAGAGAGAGAGATGAAGATGGATTGAGGGACAAAGATAGACAGACCGAGAAACCGAATGGGAGAGAAAGAACGGGAGTCGATCATATAAAGTTTGACGGAGTGATCATGCGCAGCGAAAGCGACGCAAAGCTTCTAGAATTACTTCCGGAAATGTCGACAGATTCGACTCGACGTGAATGAAAACAGGTCGGCTCTCGCTTGTAATCAATAACGAGACAGGAAGATATTAAATAAGATACGAAAGGAGATATTCTAAAAAAGAAAGGTCCTTCATTTTGTTTGACCTCAAGGTCAATAAATCAATAAGATTTATTCCAACAATTTCCTTCCTCAATAATATAAAAACAATTGGACAAGAGAGTTGACAACCAGTTATAAATTCTAATCTTCACGGTAATTTTTTCTGTTTTTGCTATTTCTGTCCTGGCGTCTTGCTGACGGTATAGCATTGTTCCTTTAAAAACCACGATTGAAACAAGAAAGAGAGGATATTTTCATTAATTTGGATCCATGAGTATCTCCAGAAGACGCTCGGTGCGAGTCTTACCAGGTGGCAGGATTTAGAATTGGATGCTGTTCGTATTAATTGGTGATCATTTGCAAAGCGGGTGGAAAAAACAGTCTTTTGCCAAGAGCAACTCTTACAAGCCCCCAGCTGGGGTTGTCAGGGGCAGGCTTGTTGGCATTTGTGGCACCATTATGCTTGGTGCCAAGAACACCCATCGATTTGCATTTCTTTTATACAAATTTTACAAAGCAGGAAATGCTCTTTTGTGTAGAAATGATCCCAACAAGTGAGTGTTGCAATTAATCACAAGTGAAATTCATCGGCTGATGAAAAGCCATAATTTCTACTTGGCAATCTTTTTTTTTTCTTTCCTTTCTTTTTTTTTTTTAAGAAACAGTCGTAGCATCTGCACTCTGGCGCCCGCGTTTTGATGAATGTTGCCTTTAAAGCCGTGCAGTTTGGCTCCATTTAAAACTGGCGAGAAGGCTGCAAAAAGAAGTGTGATCTTTGCAGTATTGCAAACGCCATAAGTCATGGAAATTGTTCTTCTGTCTTTGCAATGCGCCGCATATGTCTCACAAGTGACGCAAACTACCCCCCCGCCACCCTCCACCCTCCACCCCACCACCCCGCAGACCCCACCCGCCTCCCGAAACACTCAAAGTGAAATAAAAGTAAAATGGAATAAGATCTTAACAAGTACAACGTGACCCCATATATGAAGAAGAAACTACGGAGCCATTGGGGGGGGGGGGGGCTCGCAAACCATTTAGTCCCCTGAATGTATAACTCAGACCCATGCACCACACATCACCCGCACTCGGGACACCTAATTGATACAATTAGGCAATTAATTGCGTGGTAGGATTAGGGGGACGATCAGCCTTGTATCTGTAGGGACACTAGGCGGGTCCTGCCAAGACGTGGACCCGCTCCAGCTTTTCCCCCTTCATCTCCGAGATAACCCCAGATGGGTCGCAGGCTCCAGACTCATCCGGCGCCAACTGGCCCCCGACCCCCCACTGAGAGGGGCCCGCAGGACCCCAGAGCTACAGGCCTAGTCCCGCCCCAGAATCTCTCTCTCCACTGCTCTCACACACACACACACACACACACACTCACCCATACACATTCACACTGTCATACACTTTTACCTCCTCTTTTACTTTTACTCTGACTCATTTCATATGATGTTTTTTTTGTTAGTGGTAATTGGCAACGTGTTTAACCGTACATTGTATGTTTTACTATTATTATTAATAATAGTTGTAGTACAATATGTTTATATCAGAGGGGTGATTTTGGGGGTGAGTATTCATGGTCGACTCGAACCTGATTCGTCAGGTCAGACCCATAATTGTCAAATCATATATCCTATATGTTCTAATATATGCGGCTCAATGGTGCTTAATTTTGTGTGACTTTTCGCTTGTCGCTTAAATGCTTGAAGATAATTGTCTCTGAGGGTTTCCGCTGCTAAATGACCTCCCTCCTCTGCAAATGAACCTCTCACAATATGATGACAATCTGCTCGTACGATCATGTCAGCATCTGCATTGAATATACGTACGTAGGCTACTATTAGCCTATGTATGCTAATATAATATACCGTAATTAATAGACATCTATTATATATGACAAAATATTGTCTTATTTTATCTGTTCTTTTCCATCGATTTGTGTTAAAGCGTAGTTATGATTTAACATGGACTCCACTCAAAGTGTGTTTGTACTGCATATTGACGTTAACACATTTAAAAAACTCAAATTTCATTCAAACTATTTACCACTATTAATGGTAAATGGATAGCGCTTTCATCCAAAGCGCTTTACAGTATTGCCTCACATTCACCCATTCATACACTGATGGCGGTGTCAACCATGCAAGGTAACAACCAACACGTCAGGAGGGTCAGGTGGCGTCTTGCTCAGGGACACCTCGACACTTAGCTAGGCGGAGCCCGGGGATCGAACCAGCGACCTTCCGGTTAGCAGACAACCGCTCTTGAGCTGCTGCCGCCCACTATTACATTAAAACTTGGTCGGCTGCCTGTAAAGTCATACAAAGAAGTTAAGCTGTGCTAAATGAAACACAATAGGGGATTCAGTGCAAATGTGCGTCGGCATTGATGAATACAGGCACGGACATTGACTTCACAAAGACTTTCACACCAAACTCTCGTGCAGTGGTCCCGGAGCACCGAGAGAGTGGAAAGCAACAGAGACCGGGCCGGGACAAGCTCGCCGCCACAACGCTAGCGAGAGGAGAAGTTAGCGTCAGAGTGAAGGTGTTTCTGAGTCTCAGTCTCAGACGGAGTAAACAACCTGCCGCCGAACAAACTTTGCCCGGCGCCTCGCCTCGCTACTTCTCGTCCTCGCTGAGATTCCCCTGGATCAATATTAAAGAGAAGGAAGGACAGAGAGCGCTCAAACCCGTCCCCCGCGGGCTCTGTCTCTCTCTCTCTCTCTCTCTCTCTCTCTCTCTCGTTCTCTCTCTCTCTTTCTGAAAGCCCCCAGTTAGATTCTTGTAATTAGTAAAGTATCTCTCTGCCTCTCTCTCTCTCTCTCTCTCTCTCTCTCTCTCTCTCTCTCTCCTGTCTGAGTGTGTGCAGAATCCCGGTACGGACGGACGACGCTATCGCCGAGAAAGAAAGAAGGAAGAAGAAGAAGAAGCAAAAAAAACGCAACACTGACGCAACAGCGGGAGATCGGGGCGGGGGGGGGAATTCGACGCATCAAAAAACAAACTTTCAAACAAAATGGCCGAACTTTTTTCCCCTTACACCTAGCTTTTGTTTTTTCCTGTGTGCGGGGAGAACAAGGGGCCAGGAGAAGAAAAAGAAAAAGAAGAAGAAGAAGGAGAAGATGTCCCCCTTTGCCCCCCCCTTCCACGGATAATGATTTACAAAATGCCTCTCATCAAAGAATTCATTAACAACGCACGTTAATTAAAAAATAAATGGGTAAACATCAATATCAGATCTCAGCACAGTGGAAGGTGATTCATTATGCAGAGTAATGATGTTTGAAAGCCGCCGTTGCACCTCTGTGGGACTCTTTTTAAACCCCTTACCTCTTAGGCAGTTGCTTATTTTGCAACCCTTTGTTGTTTAACAACAAAGGGAATTGGCCCTCATAATGTTATATTAATCAGCGGATTAATATTTCAATTTGATTTGCTTTATAGTTGAGGTGCTGTTGGCATTTCCATTTTTCCTCCATATGTGCAGCGATGTTAAGTGGTATCATTACCATTTTCTACCTGGGGGTTCGGGGGGATAACAGGCACCCCTGATAGCTCTATTCTGGGGACGGGAGGGGTGGTGGGGTGGGGGGGTGGGGGAGAGGGGGAGGAGAGAGAGGGGAGAGAGAGAGAGAGAGAGAGAGAGGCGGGGGGGGGGGTCCTCATGCATCTTTTAAGGAGCTGTTTGGTGTGCTTTCACATCCATTATTCTCCGGCACTCACCGCAAACAGCTGAGTCACTGGCTTTCTGCTTTCTGCTGGCCACGGGACAAACACCGACGAGACACACGCCGGCCCACAAAAACACACCACCAACAGCACCTTAGTGGCGCGCTAATGAGAGCAGACAAAGGGTTATTTAAAATTAAACTACATATATAACAGACGTTGACAGACGTTGTCCTTGACGTCGCCTTTGAGAAGCCACAGAAGCAAATAGTGAAACATTAGCGAACAGGACACATCTGGGCGGGCGGTGAGGTCAAAAGTCAGAAAAAGAGTATAGTATAGTTATAATGTTCATGAAAGCAATATGGATTTCTCATTTGACATTATACTCAACGTATCGAATCAATTAACACCTCTTTGCACAAAACAGTGCTATATACAATTGGGGCTGAACAGCAGCATAGACAGAGAACTAACGAGGGGAGCGAAGATTTCTCACTACATTTACAGTATATTCTCTTTGATTTCTTCATGCATAATGGTACCTACATAATTCCTTGTTCTACATACGATCAGTTTACCTGGATAAAAGAACTATGGATTAATTATAAATTATGAATCAGATTGCTGCGTATGTATTAGGATATATACTGAATATATATTTATATATACTTAGGAGCAGGTTGGGGATTAGGCAGCTCTCTCTCTTAGATCCCCCCCAGGTAGACTATAAGACATTGGGGAATGGAACCCAGTGCCTTTCATCCGAGGGTCCGACACCCGGAGCCCCCTCCACCCTCCTGCCCCGCTCAGTCTGGAGACAGCAGCCCTGACTCTAAAGAGCACACACACACACGCACACACACACACACACACACTGTCGACTCTCCAAGGCTAAATTAGCATTGATCCCTTCAACCCTTAAGTCACCAATCCATCAGCTAATCACACATCATCATCATCAACACACACACACACGCACACAAACACATCTCAAGACGATATATGTAAAAAAAAACAAAAAACAGATGAGCAATTAAAGAATGGATCGTTTGTCATAAGCACCGTTTGCTCGGCATGCAAATGTGACATAATTGCTGAGCGGGGCTCTGAGTGACAGGTCATTAAGGGATTGTTCACCACAGCTGATTGCTGCGTGACAAGCAAAAACTCTGGGCTCTGGATACATAAGTGAGCGAGTTAAGCTGTCGACAGGTCGCTCTCCCAAGGCTCGCCCCCCTCTCTCTCTCTCTCTCTCTCTCTCTCTCTCTCTCTCTCTCCGCCGAGCCAGCCAGCCAGCCGCCATGACGGCACCTCAGCGATGGCGACGACAACGTCTGTTAAAGTTGTAAAGTAAATACATCAATAAAAAGCAATGGGAATTGGGTGGGAAGTGTCTTTTGGGCCGTTGGGTAATTGGGTCAAGCGCAATGTGCCATCTACTTTATCGATATCGTTATTGCAGGTATTAATATCACACGGTTTTGTCTAAGAATAGTTCACAAACACACACGGAAAAAAAAGCTTTTACTGGTGATGAGCTCCTAATTTGATCGCAGAGTGCGAATTAAACGGTGCTCCTCGCGATAAGTACTCGCGTGTGTGTGTGTGTAACGTGTGTGTGTCCACTGTGTGTGCACGCGTCCGTGTGTATGTATCTACGAAGATCCATGTACACATGTGTATCCGTGTGTGTGGTGTGTGTGTGTGTGTGTGTGTGTGTGTGTGTGTGTGTGCCGTGCGTGTGCCACGGCCCTTCATAATCAGCGGTTTGGTAAAAAAAACAACCCAAAAAACAGAGCAGGCCCCTCCCTCTCTGTCGGTGAATTGCCCACAGCTGCGGGGCCCCTCGTGGTGCTGGCAGCCGCGGCCCCCCCCCCTCGCCCCCACCCACCCAGCGCCCGCCTGATCTGACCTGCTAATTTAGAGCATATGTAAGTGCTCTTAAAGTGGCGGCCCTTTTGACACGCCACCAACAGCAGCTGTGGCAGCTGCCCCCCGCAGGAAAAGGTTTATTTTAATTCAATTACAACTCTGGGAGATATGTAAACGAGGAGAGAGAAGGGGGAAGGGGGGGGGGGGGGGGGGGGGTGGATTTCTTTAGAGTGGGAGGAGGGACGGGTGATTGTGTTTGTCAGGGGGGTTGACAGTTATCCCAATGTACCTGTCCTCCCTCACCTCCAGAGAGACCCTCCCCACCCTGCCCCACCCATCCCATATCCTACTCCCTCTCCGCCCTCTCCTCTCTCTCTCTCTCTCTCTCTCTCTCTCTCCCCCCCATCTATCTCTCTCACTCTCACCCCTCTCCTCATCTCTCTCTCTTCTCTCTCTCTCTCCCTCCAGGCCTGCAACCCCAAAAACTCAAGGCCCAGGTGGCTCGACTGGCAAATGATTGGGCGACGCCCCCCCCCCCCCCCCCGCCACCTCTTCGCCTCCCGCCCATCCCCTCCACCCCAAACCACACGCCCACCCAGAACGACTCCCCCTCCACACCCCCCCCCCCAACCCACCACCTCTCCTCTCCTCCCTCGGACCCTTGTCGCCTCTGTCTCCCCGGCCCTGGTCCCTCTACATTGGGGGAAGTCTTCATCGTGGTGGGGTGGGGTGGGGTGGTGGGCAGGGCGTAGGGGTGTGGTGGTGTGGGGGGGGCGTGGGTGTGGGGGTGTGTGGGGGTGCTAATCAGGGTCAGGATCCTCTGCTCTGGCTGATGCCGTGCGTCTCAACCCCCGGGCAGACCTGCAATTAATGCTCCGCTGAAAGGGAGTGAAACTATTCACCATCTGGCAATTAGGGCGCATAGGCTCTCTCTCTCCCCCTCTTTCTCTCTGTCTCTCTCCCCCCCTCTCTCTCTGCCTCCTCCTCTTGTTCCCCTCTCTAGGCTTTAAAATGCAATTGTAGTCTTGTTCTTGTTTCAGCCCCCCCCCCCCTCCCCCGCTCCAGTACTGGCCCGGGGCCCACAGCTCGCTAGCTTGCAGGCGCTACAGCTAGCGAGCTAGCGCGTTGGAATGACGAGCTAGCTGAGCGTAATCCAGGGGCAATTCAGACGCCCCCCTAGTGCCCCCCACCCCCACTTCCCTTCTTAGACTAGTCTCTCTCTCTCTCTCTCTCTCTCTCTCTCTCGGCATTATGTGCTCTTCCAGCCCCAGCTGCTGCTGGCCTGAAAAGGGGTCTTGAGAGCGACTGGTGTCATGATGATCAAATTAACTCTCTCTTTAACTCTCTCTCTCTCTCTCTCTCTCTCTCTCTCTCTCTCTCTCTCTCTCTCTCTCTCTCTCTCTCTCTCTCTCTCTCTCTCTCTCTCTCTCTCTCTCGAGGTGGGAGCAAAGGTTGTCTATGGCACAGTTGTCTGTAGTCGTCAATGATGTTATGATTACTCATTTTGCTGCCAACAATGGCTGCCAAATGCCTGTGAATGGCCTTCCCCCGTCAAAGAGCAAAGGAGAGTGTTAAAAAGACATTGATTTTTTGAGAGAAGCCAAAGTCTTTCCAACCCACCCCCACCCTTCTCTCTCGCCACCACCCCCCCCACCCCCCACACCCCTCCATCTTCCACCCCCCCTTTTTCCCTTCCCCACTTATTGTGAGATTCAAATCTGGTTAGGGACAAACAGAATGATTAGCCTAACCATTGATCTGGCTTAGCTTTGAGTTGCAAATTGTGCAACCTCAACATTTGGCTAGTGAAGAGTCGAGGGCCTCGGCACAATGGGGAAACAAATTGCAGGAAGTAGTTGTGGGCGAGGCCACAGATATTTTAGGACCCCCCCCACCCCCCCGACAAAGGAGACACCCAGGAGACAAGACCTTGTATACGTACGTTGGCAGGAACAACGTACGCGCAGGCAGGCATGCATGCGTGCATCGGCGGGCCGAGAAGATGCCTCTTCAAAGGAAAGCACGCTCGAACCTTTTGATGAGACGACACTTTGATGCTTCAAATGTCAGTCGTTAGCGAGCGAAAGGGAAGATCTAAAGGGCGGTGCTGCATTTGATTCCTTCTGTCTGTGTCTTGTGTGCGTTTTAAACACGTTGTGTTTTCTCGGGGGGGGGCGGGGGGGGCCTCCCACGCACAGCGAACAGCAACACGATGTTCGGCATCGGCGAAGATCGGCCGACGGCAACGAAACGCAGGGACCTGTCACCTGCGACGCAAGGACATCGCCAGCATAAACCGTTAGGGTCAACATCCCCCCCCCCCACCCCCACCCCCACCCCGACCCCGACGCCGACGCCGACGCCAACGAGACCTCTGCCGATTGGCTGACCTCCGTGTCTGGTCTCCTCTGATTGGTCCCGTGGCGAAGCGACGACCACCATTGTGTCTCTCCTGTAATTACGCGCGGTGAATTATTAACAGAGATTATCAAAGCGTTGCGCTGAACTTGTGTTGTTGTTGTTGTTGGTTGTTGGTTGGTGGTTGGCGGTTGCGCGAGTTCCTGTGATCTGGTCATTACTTATTAACGTTCTGGATGCTTCTACCTCTTCGACGTTGAGCGCGGCGTTAACGAAGGGGCCGCCATCTTTCACACCCCCCCCCCCCCCCCACCCCCTTTCTCCTTTTCAGCACAAACCACGCCATTAACAGCCAAAACGACACATTTATCGGCCCAAATGGAATAATTACCATAAAAAGGGAAATTAATTAAATCAGTATTTTGAATCGGCTGTGTACATAGCCGAGAAGTTGTTATATGTCTGGGGCCCCTAACTAGGGTTAATCATTCCCTTTGTCGTCTCAAGTTGCCTTGTTTAGGCTTTACATTTAGTCTATGGCTGTCGACTTCAACAGGGCAAGAAGAGACTTTTAACTTGAAAACTGTTGACACTTTAACTTAAGGGAGGGCTAGGTCAAAGGGACATTGACACTATAGTGGTAAGCGTAGCGTACTGCTAATAACTGCTGTGCTGGCAGTGCACTGAACATTGTGTAACTAAAGCCTATTAATATTATTTTATACGAAGCTCATGATCTAATGTTACAAGAAGTTATATTTTTGAGCCTAACCACTCGATTACATAAGAAACATCTATCTAAATATATGTTCTTATTATATCTGCATCTATCCCCCATGAGGTTTAGCAAAACGTCTGAATCAGGCACGGTAAAACCGAGCGACAAAAAAAACAACAACTATAAATAAATACTATAACTACAAATGCTATAAACACGTCTTCATAAACACCAACCATAATCTGATTACTGCACCCGCAGAGCGGTGCTGCAATCACATTCAGCGATTTGCGTCACTCTGTCAAACCCCAGCGACA